>SJYA01001586.1:193731-248643 GCA_006410615.1 Neotragus moschatus
AAGTGTACCTGAGTTCCCAATCCGGACCCCCCCCTTCCCCCTCCCTCCCCACACCATCCCTCTGGATCATCCCCACCCATCAGTCCCAAGCCTTCTGCATCGAACCTAGACTGGCAATCCGTTTCTCTTATGATATCATACATGTTACAATGCCATATTCCCAAATCCTCCCACCCTCTCCCTCTCCCAAAGAGTCCAAAAGGCTGTTCTACACATCTGTGTCTCTCTTGCTGTCTCGCGTACATGTTTAACACCACCATCTTTCTAAATTCCGTATATGTGTCAGTATACTGTATTTGTGTTTTTCTTTCTGGCTCACTTCACTCTGTATAATTGGCTGAACTTGGAGCCAACTTTTTTACTCTCCTCTTTCGCTTTCATCCAGAGGCTCTTTAGCTCTTTTTCGCTTTCTACCATAAGAGTGGTGTCATCTGCATATCTGAGGTTATTGATATTACTCCTGGTAACCTAGATCCCAGCTTGTCCTTCATCTGGTCCTGCATTTCACTTGATGTACTCTGCAAATAAGGTAAATAAGCAGGATGACAATATACAGCCTTGATGTACTCTTTTCCCAATTTGGAACTAGTCTATTGTTCCATGTCCAGTTCTAACTGTTGCTTCTTGACCTGCATAGAGAATTCTCAGGAGGCAGGTCAGGTGGTCTGGTATTCACATCTTTTGAAGAATTTTCCAGTTTGTTGTGATCCACGCAGTCAAAGGCTTTGGCATAGTCTATAAAGCAAAAGTAGATGTTTTTCTGGAGCTCTCTTGCTTTTTCAATGATTAAACGGATGTTGGCAATTTGATCTCTGGTTCCTCTGTCTTTTCTAAAACCAGCTTGAACATCTGGAAGTTCATGGTTCACGTACTATTGAAGCCTGGCTTGGAGAATTTTGAACATTATCTTACTATCATGTGAGATGAGTGCAATTGTGGAGTATTTGAACATTCTTTGGCATTGCCTTTCTTTGAGATTGGAATGAAAAGTGACCTTTTCATTTCTTGTGGCCACTGCTGAGTTTTCCAGATTTGCTGGCATATTGAGTGCAGCACTTTCACAGCACAATCTTTTAGTATTGTTAACAACCAAAAACAAAAGAACAATATAACATGGACAGCAGCCACTATAAACTATAAGCTATCGAAACTGAACCACAGAGCACCTGAAATTACTTAAAATGGACTATAAAATAGCAATATTTATTGTCTTCCAGAAGATAAAAGGGCTTTTTTGGTGGCTCAGATGAAAAGTATCTACTTGCAATGTGGGAGACCTGGGTTTGATCCCAAGATTGGGAAGATTCCCTGGTGAAGGGAATGGCAACCCACTCCAGTATGCTTTCCTGGAGAATCTTCATGGACAGAGGAGCCTGGTGGACTACAGTTCACAGGATTGCAAAGAGCTATACTCTACTAAGTGACTAAGCACAGTACACATTTGACAAACATACATGATTAAAAATTTAGCAGATAACTGAATAATGTAAAAAAATAGCTTGATGAAAACTCTAGAACTGGCAAATACAACCATCAGATTTAACAGTTGTAATTGATGGGTTCAGAAATAAGAAAACCCAGAGATAAATCCAGACACCTACAGACACTTTATCTTTGACAAAGGAAGCAAGAATATACAATGGAGAAAAGACAATCTCTTTAACAAGTAGTGTTAGGAAAACTGGTCAACCACTTGTAAAAGAATGAAACTAGAACACTTTCTAACACCACACACAAAAATAAACTCAAAATGGATTAAAGATCTAAACGTAAGACCAGAAACTATAAAACTCCTAGAGGAAAACATAGGCAAAACACTCTCTGACATACATCTCAGCAGGATGCTCTATGACCCACCTCCTAGAATACTAGAAATAAAAGCAAAAATAAACAAATGGGATCTAATTAAAATTAAAAGTTTCTGCACAACAAAGGAAACTATAAGCAAGGTGAAAAGACAGCCTTCAGAATGGGAGAAGTAATAGCAATGAAGCAACTGACAAACAACTAATCTCAAAAATATGCAAGCAATTCCTGCAGCTCAATTCCAGAAAAATAAATGACCCAATCAAAAAATGGGCCAGAGAATGAAAACTACAGTTCTCCAAAGAAGACATACAGATGGCTAACAAACACATGAAAAGATGCTCAACATCACTAATTATCAGATAAATGCAAATCAAAACGACAATGCGGTACCATTTCACGCCAGTCAGAATGGCTGTGATCCAAAAGTCTACAAGCAATAAATGCTGGAAAGGGTGTGGAGAAAAGGGAACCCTCTTACACTGTTGGTGGGAATGCAAAATAGTATAGCCACTATGGAGAACAGTGTGGAGAGTCCTTAAAACACTGGAAATAGAACTGCCTTTTGATCTAGCAATCCCACTGCTGGGCATACACACCGAGGAAACCAGAATTGAAAGAGACACATCTACCCCAATGTTCATCGCAGCACTGTTTATAATAGCCAGGACATGGAAGCAACCTAGATGTCCATAAGCAGATGAATGGATAAGAAAGCAGTGGTACATATATACAAGGGAGTATTGCTCAGCCATTAAAAAGAATACATTGAATCACTTCTAATGAGGTGGATGAAACTGGAGCTGATTATACAGAGTGAAGCCAGAAAGAAAAACACCAATACAGTATACTAACACATATATATGGAATTTAGAAAGATGGTAATNGATAAGAAAGCAGTGGTACATATATACAAGGGAGTATTGCTCAGCCATTAAAAAGAATACATTGAATCACTTCTAATGAGGTGGATGAAACTGGAGCTGATTATACAGAGTGAAGCCAGAAAGAAAAACACCAATACAGTATACTAACGCATATATATGGAATTTAGAAAGATAGTAATGATAACCCTGTATGTGAGACAGCAAAACAGACACAGGTGTATAGAACAGTCTTTTGGACTCTGTGGGAGAGGGAGAGGGTGGGATGATTTGGGAGAATGGCATTGAAACATGTATAATATCATATAAGAAACAAATCGCCAGTCTAGGTTTGATGCAGGATACAGGAGGCTTGGGGCTGGTGCACTGGGATGACCCAGAGGGATGGTATGGGGAGGGAGGAGGGAGGGGGCTTTAGGATTGGGAACACGTGTATACCTGTGGCAGATTCAAGTTGATGTATGGCAAAACCAATATAATATTGTAAAGTAATTAGCCTCCAATTTAAATAAATTAAATTAAAAAAAGAAATAAGATTTTTAATGGATAAAGAGACAATTAGTACTCAAAGATTGGTCAGAAGAAAAAAAAAATCAGAATTTAGCATAGAGAGGCAAAAGAATAAAAATCAAAAGGTAAGTTAAGAAACAAAGATGATACCACATATAAAACTTAAACATAACACACAAACAAGGAAAAAAATGTTATGTCTCTAAAGGCTGTGTTAGTATGTATATACATTTATATTTTTACATATATGTATATGTGTGTATATATCCTTATACCTGAGGTTTAAAATACTGTTGTAAAAGTCACCAGGACTGCCTATTTTTTTTTTAAGATTTTAACATTTTATCTCTCATTTATTGTTTTTAAATTTATTTCTTTTTAATTGAAGGATAATTGCTCTACAATACTGTGTTGCTGCTGCTGCTGCTGCTGCTGCTGCTGCTAAGTCGCTTCAGTCACGTCCGACTCTGTGCGACCCCATAGACATCAGCCCACCAGGCTCCACCGTCCTTGGGATTCTCCAGGCAAGAACACTGGAGTGGGTAATACTGTGTTGGTTTCTGCCATATATCAACATGAATCAGCCATAGGTAAACATTTATTCCCTCCCTCCCACCTCCCACCCATCCTACCCCTCTACATTGTCACAGAGTTCNCATCAGCCCACCAGGCTCCACCGTCCTTGGGATTCTCCAGGCAAGAACACTGGAGTGGGTAATACTGTGTTGGTTTCTGCCATATATCAACATGAATCAGCCATAGGTAAACATTTATTCCCTCCCTCCCACCTCCCACCCATCCTACCCCTCTACATTGTCACAGAGTTCAGGTTTGTGTTTTCTGAGTCTTACAGCAAATTCCCACTGGCTGTCTATTTTACATATGGTAGTGTATATTTTCCATGCTATTATCTATTCTCCACACCATCTTTTAATGTTATTGCTAAATAACATTTTTTCTCAACATGTTAAATTTTATTTAATTATGTAAAAGATATGTTTTCTACTGTTTGTTCTTCATCCTGATTTCCAGTTCATTTGAGTCTTTAAATCACCAAGCAGCCAAAACATTGGTTTGTTTCTTTATAGGTAAAAAATATGAAAAGCTTTGCCAAAAGTAGAATTAACATCTCCTTACAGACTGGTTCCAAACAGGAAAAGGAGTACGTCAAGGCTGTATATCATCACCCTGGTTATTTAACTTATATGCAGAGTACATCATGAGAAACGCTGGACTGGAAGAAACACAAGCTGGAATCAAGATTGCTGGGAGAAATATCAATAATCTCAGATATGCAGATAATACCACCCTTATGGCAGAAAGTGAAGAACTAAAAAGCCTCTTGATGAAAGTGAAAGAGGAGAGTGAAAAAGTTGGCTTAAAGCTCAACATTCAGAAAATGAAGATCATGGCATCTAGTCCCATCACTTTATGGGAAATAGATGGGCAAAGTGCCAAACTTTATTTTTTTGGGCTCCAAAATCACTGCAGATGGTGATTGCAGCCATGAAATTAAAAGGCGCTTACTCCTTGGAAGGAAAGTTATCACCAACCTAGATAGCATATTCAAAGGCAGAGACATTACTTTGCCAACAAAGGTCTGTCTAGTCAAGGCTATGGTTTTTCCAGTGGTCATGTATGGATGTGAGAGTAGGACTGTGAAGAAAGCTGAGCGCTGAAGAATTGATGCCTTTGAACCGTGGTGGTGAAGACTCTTGAGAGTCCCTTGGACTGCAAGGAGATCCAACCAGTCCATTCTAAAGGAGGTCAGTCCTGGGTGTTCATTGGAAGGAATGATGCTAAAGCTGGAACTCCAATACTTTGGCCACATCTTGAGAAGAGTTGACTTATTGGAAAAGACCCTGATACTGGGAGGGACTGGGGGCAGGAGGAGAAGGGGGCGACAGGATGAGATGGCTGGATGGCATCACCGACTCGATGGACGTGAGTTTGAGTGAACTCTGGGAGATGGTGATGGACAGGGAGGCCTGGTGTCCTGCGATTCATGGGATCACAAAGAGTCGGACACAACTGAGCAACTGTACTGAACTGAACTATGCTTTAAATCTAGATCCTTAATTCTAGTTCTCAACCTCATGCAAGATATTGAACAGTTGCATTTGTCAGATCATCTTTTGGTGAAATGTATTTCTTTACATCTTACTGTTATTTCTTGCTTAGGCAATTGAAACATTATGGTGAAACATAGTCCTCAAATTAGAATCACAGGTTGATAAACATTAGGTTATAGTGGTAGTATAAAACTGAAGAGGTCCAGGGTTCCCAGCACAAAAGAAAGAGAAAAATGACCTAGGTTGGTCGTTGTTGTCAGGTAATTGGAAACCTGTACACTCTGCTATACTCTGCCGTGTCCTGTACCTTCTGGTCCCACCACTTCTTCCATGATCATCTGTCCTCTTGTTCTCATTCAGAAGAGAGAGGTCAAAGTAAAAGAATTCAAAATACTTGCCAGCGGCAATGATGAAAACCAATCTAAACTTTTCAGAGTGCTTTGAATACTGCTCGGTGTTTTTATTCTGTGGATCATGCATTACCTACTGAGAGGTTATACTTTCCTTTTTCTTTTTGAATAGGAGATATTTAAGTAATTGCTCAGAGGACTAGATCTTCCTGTGATTCAAAGAGATATTTAGCTCTGTAATTTGCAGTACTCAAAACAAATTGGCCTATTCATATTCCCAAAGTAGGAAACAATTGAATACACAGCTCAGATTTTTTTTTTCCTGCTTCCTAATTTACTGAGTGGAAAACTAAAGTCCTATAGGCTAGAAATGATTTGCTAGAAATACTGTGAAGAATGTTCATTACACTATTGACTTCAACTTGTAGCTTTGGGGTAAATGATCACATAGTCTATGAAAGAATTATTATTTATACCAATGTTGATGTGTTGTACATTTTGGAGTTAGAGTTCAAATGGATTATTTATTAAATATTTATAATTGAATCTGGAAATGATTATGAAAAATATTATTTCATGACAAAATGATTGTAACTCAATAATTTTAACATATTTTTCATCTTATATTTTTTATTTATTTACCTAAACCAAGATAATCTGAGATTCTAAAAAAAAAATTAGAAGATAGTCTGTTAATCTAGGCAAAAGGAAGGACAGGTAAAAATCTGTATATTGGGCTTCCCTGGTGGCTCAGTGGTATCTGCCAGCCAGTGCAGGAGCCGTGGGTCTGATCCCTGCTCCGGAAGATCTAACGTGCCTTGAAGCAGTTAAACCCATGCAACACAGCCATTGAGCCTGTGTTCTAGAGCCTGGGAGCTGAAACTACTGAGCCCACATGCCACAACTACTGAAGACCTTGTGCCCTAGAGCCTATGCTCTGCGATAAGAGAAACCACTGCAGTAAGAAGCCAGGGCACTGAAACTAGAGGATAGCCCCTGCTCGCTGCAACCAGAAAAAAAGTGCAGCAACAAAGACCAAGCACCAAAAAGGAAAGAAAAAAAATTTAATAAAATCTATATATTAATAGTACAAAGTTTCACAATCTTCTGCATTATGTTTAATGCAATCAGGTAACCCAGCCAAAAGAAGCACTTAGGAATAGAAATCCCTTAGAAGAAACTTAAAAATGTGAAGAGGGGCTTTTGGTTGTTACTCTTGGTAAAACCAATTTTCATTTCCAGGACAAACAAACAAAAAAGAACTTAATCAATGAGTGCAGAAATCTACCCTTCACTGATTAGAAAGAGAATGGATCAAAAACTCACCTGAATACTCCTTATGTAATAGGCACTGTAAGGTAAAATTTTCATCATGATGCTCACAATTAATAATCGTATGAGGTGTTATACTACCCATTTGCCAGACAGAGATGATGAGTTTAAATCATTTTACCAAGTTAAATCAAGGAATAAGTATCGGGGATTGATTCTGAATCACGTTCCATTTACAAATGATGTCCTTAATCTGCTAAAACCCAATAAAATGATAAAAGTTTAAAATTTAAAAAAAAATAAAAATTGTGACCTTAATAATCACTCTTGGAAATTTCTCTCGAGTATAACTTCTCTGTAGCTTCCTTTGTCCTCTGGGAATCTTCAATTTGTCTCAATTTTTAAAATAAATATTTTTAGTCCAGTGATAATTTTCAGACAACATAGCTCTTGCTAACACAGATTTGGAAAACAGAGCCCAAAATATCAATTTGTGATAAAGTAAATATAATCACAAACAAAAATTACCAATCAATCTTATCATTGTCTGTTTTTCCAAGAACATATTGAAGTTGCAGTTTTAAGTTGTTATTTTAGTATATTTTGTAAAATTTCTGAAATGTTGAAAATAGAATTTTAATATCACAGATATACTGTGTATCTGCTTATATGCAACATGTATATCAGTGCTTTACACCTGAAAAAGTAAGATTTTGGAGGTTCGGTTCAGTTCAGTTCAGTCGCTCAGTCGTGTCTGACTTTTTGCGACCCCATGAATTGTAGCACGCCAGGCCTCCCTGTCCATCACTAGCTCCCAGAGTTCACTCAGACTCACGTTCATTGAGTCCATGATGCCATCCAGCCATCTCATCCTCAGTCGTCCCCTTCTCCTTCTGCCCCCAATCCTTCCCAGCATCAGAGTCTTTTCCAATGAGTCAACTCTTCACATGAGGTGGCCAAAGTACTGGAGTTTCAGCTTTAGCTTCATTCCTTCCAAAGAAATCCCAGGGCTGACTGGTTGGATCTTCTTGCAGTCCAAGGGACTCTCAAGAGTCTTCTCCAACATCACAGTTCAAAAGCATCAATTCTTCGGCCCTCAGCCTTCTTCACAGTCCAACTCTCACATCCATACATGACCACTGGAAAAACCATAGCCTTGACAAGACAGACCTTTGTTGACAAAGTAACATCTCTGGTTTTTAATATGCTGTCTAGGTGGGTCATACCTTTCCTTCCAAGGAGTAGACATCTTTTAATTTCATGGCTGCAATCACCATCTGCAGTGATTTTCGAGTCCAGAAAAATAAAGTTAGCCACTGTTTCCAATGTTTCCCCATCTATTTCCCACGAAGTGATGGGACTAGATGCCATGATCTTCATTTTATGAATGTTGAGCTTTAAGCCAACTTTTTCACTCTTCTCTTTCACTTTCATCAAGAAGCTCTTTAATTCTTCTTCATGTTCTGCCATAAGGGTGGTGTCATCTGAATATCTGAGGTTATTGATATTTCTCCCGGCAATCTTGATTCCAACTTGTGCTTCCTCCAGCCCAGCGTTTCTCATGATGCAATTTCCATATAAGTTAAATAAGCAGGGTGACAATATACAGCCTTGACGTACTCCTTTTCCTATTGAGAACCAGTCTCTTGTTCCATGTCCAGTTCTAACTGTTGCTTTCTGACCTGCATACAAATATCTTAAGAGGCAAGTCAGGTGGTCCGGTATGCCCATCTCTTTCGGAATTTTCCACATTTATTGTGATAAGATGGTCTGATATTCCCATCTCTATAAAAACTTTTTGTAGCTTGTTGTGATCCACACAAAAGCTTTAGTGTAGTCAGTGAAGTAGAAGTAGATGTTTTTCTGGAACTCTCTTGCTTTTTCTATGATTCCATGGATGTTGGCAATTTGATCACTGGCCCCTCTGCCTTTTTTTTTTTAATTTTTATTTTTTAGTTTGTTTTGCTTTACAATACTGTACTCATTTTGCCATACATTGACATAAATCAGCCATAAGTGTACCTGAGTTCCCAATCCGTACCTCCCCCTTCCCCCTCCCTCCCCACACCATCCCTCCGGATCATCCCCGCCCATCAGTCCCAAGCCTTCTGCATCGAACCTAGACTGGCAATCCGTTTCCCTTATGATATCATACATGTTACAATGCCATATTCCCAAAATCTCCCACCCTCTCCCTCTCCCACAGAGTCCAAAAGGCTGTTCTACACATCTGTGTCTCTCTTGCTGTCTCACGTACAGGTTTAACACCACCATCTTTCTAAATTCCATATATATGTGTCAGTATACTGTATTGGTGTTTTTCTTTCTGGCTCACTTCACTCTGTATAATTGGCTCCAGTTCCATCCACCTCATGAGAACTGATTCAAATGTATTCTTTATGATGGCTGAGTAATACTCCATTGTGTATATGTACCACAGCTTTTCTAAATCCAGCTTATACATCTGAAATCTCTCAGTTCACATACTGTTGAAGCCTAACTTGAAGGACTTTGAGCATTACTTTGCTAGCATGTGAAATGTGTGCAAAGCCAAACATTTGCCACACAATTGCAGCTCATTTCACATGCAAGGTAATGCTCAAAATCCTAACTTTCAATATTGTCACTACTTACTTATTTGTATCTTGTAATATCTGTGACTTTTATTTCTTAAAGATCTGTTAGGTTCTATCATGTTCATTTTTATGAATCAGCTTGGCTAGGCCATGGTACCAAATTTTTGTAAAATACCTTCTAAGTGTTTCTATGAAGGAATTTTTGGTGTGATTACATTTAAATTAGTAAACTTTTAATAAAGCAGATTACCCTCTGTAATTTAATTACCCTCCCTCATTTAATCATTTGAAGCCGTTAAGAGAAAAAAACTGAGGTGTCCCAGGAAAGGAAGATTTCTGCCTCTGGATCGCCTTTGGACTTAGATTATAACGTCAATCTTATATAGCTTTCTAGCCTGCTAGCCTGTCCTGCAGATTTCCCAGCCAAGTCCCACGGTATCAAATCTTTAAACAAGTCCCACAAGCTACATCTCTAAAATAAATATCTGTTTCTCTCTCTCATAAAGTTTAGACTGGAGCTTATATTTTGTGGGAAAGCTATGGGGTCTTGATGAAGAGGAGTTCCTCTGAAAAGGGTTTGAATTGGACCAGAGACAGACAGGAACTACCACTATAAGAACATTTAAAAAATTTTTTAAATTATTTTCTTGATTTGAAGTTTCCTGTACCATGAAGGTAGAATAAATCTGAACCTCAAATCCACAGAAGACATGCCTGTATTCCAATAGTGGGAGGCATTCTTTTCTATCCAAGTTCAGGACTAACAGATATTTTGTAATCTTTTCCCAATGGGCAGCATTTTTTTTTTTTTCTATTTTACACTTTCCCTGAAAAGAGAACATTTTGATGGTTCTATTTTTATTTAAGAGTCTCAATTCTAAATCCCCACCTTGAGTAAGTTAAAACCCACTCCATGGTCAGTGATCCTTTTAAAACATACTCTACCTAGTTCCTGGGATGACCAATCCCCTCAGAACTACTTGACCTTCAAATTATCTCTCTATTTTTAGGTTGTTGTTCATTCAATATCTCTGTGGTATTTCTTTTATGGTTTTAAAATATCAGCTATACCGAGAATCATATGTACTTTTTTTAGCTTTCCTACCTGATTCATATCAAGATGTTTTTCAGAATATGTAGCCTTGAGATGATTGTTTTAAAGCTATTTCAAATTCATGTCCTTGGTGAAACAAAAAACATAGTTTTATTTGTTATCTTTAGGGTTTTGAGTTCTAAAATTAAATTAAAATTTTGTAAATTCTTTTATATATATGTAATTGTCTTAAGCATAAAAATAAAATGAACATGGTTCTTTCTTTTCATTTCTACATGATTTACACATTCTGTCCATTGCATTAATAGAAGAATTCCCTTCTTCTTTTGTAATTATTGATAAAAAATGGAGAATACATATAAAATTTAAACTTCTCATATCTTGGTTAAGAGTTAAAATTTTTTGTGAACATTCTTGTGAACGATTTTCTTTCAGTATCATTTTATGAATCCATTTAGAACAAGTTTTAAATTTTAGTGATATTGAAATCTATAAAGAGGAATAAAAATAAGATATAGCACAAGATTTTGAAATTATACTATTGTGTTAATTTCTCTGTTGTTACAATATTTGGGCTGAATTTTGCATTGTATTTTTGATCTTGTCTTTTTGAGATGTCAAGCAGAAAAAAATAAGGATGAAACTCATTGTGAAATTTCCCTTGAGTTCAAGAATATGCTTCAGAATATCTTTGTAAATTTTAAAATATAGTGTCAAAAATGAATATGCCCTAGACAAAGCAACCACTTTGGATGAACCTGAAGTACATTATAGGCTAAGTGAAATAAGCCAGACGCAGAAATAAAAATACTACATGATTACTTATATATGGATCCTTAAAAGGTCGAATTCATAGAAGCAGAGAATAGAGCAGTGGTTACCAAGGAGGGTAGTTGGAGGAAGTGGGAAGATGTTGGCCAAAGGATGCAAAGCTGAAGTTGCATATGTTGAATAAGTTCCAGAAATCTAATTTACAGCAATGTGAGTATAATTAATAATGCTATACTGTATGCTGGCAATTTGCTATACAGTGGGTCTCCTTGTTCTCACTACACACACGCACACAAATATGGTAACTATGTGAGAGGACAGTTATGTTAATTTGCTTTATTGTGGCAGTAATTTCATTGTATCTATATAGATAGAGATATCTCAAAACATCATGTACATTTAAAATATATACAATTTTTATTTTAAAAACTGAACATGCCTTGTTTAACTTTTTAGATTCTACATATAAGTTATAACATATGGTGTCTGCATTTCTCTGACTTATTTTACTAAGCATAATACCCTCCAGGTTCATCTATGTTGTTGGGAGAAGTCAGAAAGTGGAAGTGTTAGTCTCTCAGTCATGTCCAACTCTCTGCAGTCCTTCGAGTCCAAGTAGCCTACCAGGCTCCTCTGTCCATGGAATTCTCTAGGCGAGGATACTGGAGTGGGTAGCCATTTCATTCTCTAGGGGATCTTCCTGTCCCAGGAATCAAATCTGGGTCTCCTGCATTGTGGGCAGATTCTTTACCATCTGAGCCACCAGGGAAGCCCCATGTAGTTGCAAATGGCCAAATTTCATTCTTTTATGGCTGAGGAGCATTTCACTGTGTGTGTGTCTACATATATATACATACATATACATATACCACATCTTCTTTATCTGTTCATATGCTGATAAACACTTAGATCGCTTCTGTCTCTTGGCTATTATAAATAATGCTGCTATGATTATTGGGATGTATATATCCTTTCAAATTAGTGGGTTTTTTTTTTCTTTGGATATACTGAGGAGTGAAATGACTGGATCACAAGATCGTTCTAGTTTTAGTTTTTTGAGGAACCTTTATATTGTATTCCAGAGGCTGCACCAATATATGTTCACACCAACAATATACAAGGGTTCCTTTTTCTCCACATCCTTGCCAACATTTTTTTTAATGATGTTTAGATGATAGCCTCTGACAAGTGTGAGGTGAGATCTCATTGTTTTGATTTGCATTTGTTAGATAATTATAAAGTGCTGAGCATCTTTTCACGTTTCTATTGGTCATCTATATGTCTTCTTTGGAAAAATGTCTATTTAGGTCTTCTGCCAGAACTGATTTTTAATCCAGTTTTTTTTCTGACATTGAGTTGTTTGAGCTGTTAATATATTTTTGGATATTAACTTGTTATAGGTCATATTATTTGCAATTATTTTTCTCCCATGCGGTAGGTTGTTTTTTTGTTGCATTGATTTTTTTTTTTTTGCTTTTTACTGTGCAGAAGCTTTTAGGTTATTTAGGTCCCATTTATATTTGCTTCCCTCCACCCTTTTCTTTAGGAGATGGATCCAAAAATATATAGCTAGGATTTATATCAAAGAATGTCCTACCTATGTTTTCTTTTAGGAGTTTTATAGCTTTCAGTTTTACATTTAGGTCCCTAATACATTTTGAATTTATTTTTGTATATGATGTGAGAAATATTCTGATTTCATTCTTTTACATGTAGCTGTCCAGTCTTCACACTTGGTGCCTACCTACTAGTAGGTGGAGCAGATCCTGGGACTAGTTCCAGCCCACTGGCGAACAGAGCCAGACCTAGGTCTGGATGCAGGAATCAGGGGTCCCTGAGTCAGCGTAGGACTGCTGGTGGGTAGGGCTGTTTCCTGACCAGCTAGCTGGCTGTAGGAGCCAAGGTTCTTGACACTTTTGTCAGCCCATTGGTGAACAGAGCTGAATCTGGAAGGCCAGAGACCTAAGGTATCAGAGCTGGTATCAGACTGCTAGTGGGTGGACTGGGTGCTGCCACAGCTGTCTGCTGACCCATGGTTGTCCTGGGGCTAATGTCTGCCTGCTGGTGGGTAAGGCTGGTCCTGATGGATGAACAGGCTTAGTAGTGGACAGGACTGGGGCCCAGGAGATTTTGGGATGGTTGCCTGCTCCCTGATGGATCTGTGTCTGGATCTCTGGCTGCAGGGCCCTGGAGGTCCTAGGTCTAGTATCTGTGAAGTGCTGTGTGGGGCTATGTCCTGGCCTGTCTTATGGGCAGGGCCATGTCCTGGGCAGCTGTAGAGTCAGAAGGTCTTAGGGCAGCCTGTCTGCTGGTGAGTGGGCTTCTGCCCAGTTAGTTGCATAACCTGAGGCATCCTGGTATTAGTGTCTACAGCCCTTTGGGCCAGACCAGGCCAGGTTGAGGCCAATACGCTAGAGGGAGGATTCCAGAATGATGCTCGCCAGCACCAGTGTCCACATGGTAGAAGAGGCTCCCGAAATGCCCACCACCTGTGTCTGTCCCCAGGGTGAGCTCCCACTGCCTGTTGCCTCTCTGGGAGATTTTCCACAATTAGAAGCTAGGTCTGACCAGGCTCTTTTCAAATTTTTGCTCTGAGTCTCAACAACTGTGAGATTTTGTGTGTGCTCTTTAAGAGTGGAGTCTCTATTCCCATAGCCCTCTGGGTCTCCTGAAAGTAAGCCCCACTGGCCTTCAAAACCAAACATTCTGAGGGTTTGTTTCCTCACCATGAGACCCCTGGACTTGGGAGCCCAATGTGGAGCTCAGGTCCCTCGCTCCTTGAGGAGAACCTCTACAATTTTTCTCCTGTTTGTGGGTCACCAGTGTGGGCGTGTTGATATTGGCTGTACCGTGACTCTATCCCTCCTACCCTTGTGGTTCTTTCTTTATATCTTTCATTGTAGATATTTCCTAGTAGTTTCCAGTCTTTTCATTAATAGTTGATTTGTAAATAGTTGTAATTTTGATGTTCTGGTGAGAGGAGGTGCGCTGAGTCTTCCTACCCCACTATCTTCTTCAAATATCATGGCTAATATTGTTAATGAAATTTTCTTGTGAAGAGACAGTAAAGCAGTAAGTTCATTCACTTGCAAGGGAAAGCAACCACTTCTTAACTTCCTTTATCTTTCTCATGTAACTCAGCTTTCTTAAGATAAGGACCAGACAAACAGAAAGAAATAGGCAAGGGGGTGGGGGGAAACCTGCTAATTTCTTCATTAGGCATCCCAAAAGGTCAAATAATAACAAGGGGGATATTGACATTTTTGCAAATGGGAGGCACACAAAGGAAAAGCTGCTTAACCTTGCTTAGAATGGAAGGTGATGAAATATTACCACGAGCATTTCCTAAATAGTATCTACTTGAAACATTCCTTCCTGGGTCTTTCCCTCCCTCCATTCCTCTCTCTCTTTCTAGTTTCCATTCTATATACTATCATTTATATTCACAATTTTCTCCCTGCTGATTTACTTGGATATAAAATGTTGATTCTGATTCACACTATAGATGGATACTTTGTCTTGAAGAAAAAATTGTGCCCCCTCCTTCTGTACCACTATGGTTATTAGGCCATTATGCTGGTTGAAGAGCAATGTGTTGAATTATAAAATAATCTCTGGGCATATCTTTTAGCTGAATGCTCAGCATGGTACTCATAGCACTGAATGTTTTAATTGGCTAATTTCTCCCTCTGGAGTGCAGAATAAAAGCAATAATCTTATTTTCCAGACACTGTTAGCACTCTTTGGCATTTTCCTAATAAAGCCACAGTGCTCCTGGCATTTCATCATAGTTTTCCGGTAGTTTCTCCAAAACATTCTACCCTAATTACTGTAGCCTAGAAACATCACCTCCCACCCCTTGTGAGTTTTGCTGAACAATCACCAACTTGCTGTGGATCAGAATTGAATGAGAAGCTGGGTGAGAAAGGGCCATGCAAGAAGAGCTGTCATCTCCTTAAAGTCAGCCTGTTGAAATAGGATTTCATGAGCATGGCTTTTCCTTAGTTCTCTTTTAGTCTTTACTGAAATGAAAAAGAAATGCCTTTAGGAAATTGAAATAAATTTCAATGATAGCACTGCCTACAAGTCAAGATATTTCTTTTCATATTAATCATCCATTTTGTCCCCATCAAATAAGTAGAAAGGGGTTTATTTGTCTTGAGATTCCTTTTTAAACCCCAAATGACAGGGTTCAGGCTAAATGAATCATAGTGAAATGGTTATTTTCAAAGGAGAGATTTATTATTAATAGTGTTCTTAATAAATGAAAGAAGTGGGGAACATATAGACATTTGAGTTAGACAAGTACAAAGTGATGCATTAGAGAAGAACTCTACATTGCCTACTCAGAAGAGAAGATAGGAAAAGCTGCATGGGAAAGAATGAGAGATGGATGAGGGGGTGAGTTTGTATCGACACTGACAAAAGGCCAGCAGTTAGAACATGCAGGGAAATGGACCAAAAGTGCTATCACATATAATCAATATTCTCCTAAAGAGCCTGTGTTGAAGAGAAGGGGGAAAATTCTAATTTGGTAGTCATCATTCCATTTGCAATATCTTTTTTCCTTTGAAGGAACTCTTGATGATACATCATTTGCATTTCACAAATTAAGTATTATAAAGTTGACATGCCTGCCCCCAAATTACATAGTCAGAGGGTGAAGAAGTATGATTTGTTGACCTCTGAACCCTTTGCTCTACTATAGTGAACTGTCTTAAACTAAGAAGCAGTTATATGTAGAGACAAAAAGATCTTTAAATATCACTATACAGTGTCTTTATGTAAAAGCATATAATCTTCATTAAGTTGTCTAATCATTCATTGAACTTGTATGTATTGTTTATTAACATTATGTGCTTGGAGAAATAATATAAAATATGAACAAAATATAATATTTAGCAAATTCAGAGTATAGAAGGAAACAGGAAACAAGTAGTTATCATTGTGAAGAACTTTCTGAGAGAATATTCCTCAGTGCTAAAAAGTGCATAATGCCCCATCTAATTTATAGGCTTCTGTAATATGGCAACAGGAGAGGGAGATGGCAGAGGCTGATCCCTCTCACAGCTGTTGTGGAGCTCGTTTGTTTGTTTACTTACTAATTAGACATAAATTAGGAAAAGAGGTGAAACTGTCACCCTTGGCACTTGGAATTATTATGAAACTGAAATTCACCGTAGAACCTATTGAAAAACCATACAAACAATGTGAAAATGCAGTAAGGTAATAGGATATGAAATCAGTATATAGAAATCAGGGTTTCCCATGTGGTGCTAGGGGTAGAGAACTCTTCTGCCAATGACAGATATGAGTTTGATCCCTGGGTCGGGAAGATCCTCTGAAGGAGGGCACAGCAACTCACTCCAGTATTCTTGCCTGGAGAATCCCATGGACAAAGGAACCTGGTAGGCTATGGTCCATAGTGTCGCAAAGAGTTGGACATACCTGAAGCAACTTAGGATGCATGCATGCAGAAATCAACACCATTTGTGTATATATTAATAAAACAAATAACTTAGATGATATATGGCAAAAGAAAAGTTCTCTCATTTACAATCAAAACAGAACAAAGAAAGCTCCAGACCCATGTGGAGAAATGTTTAAAATACCTGCAAAAAAAGCAAACAAAGGAAAAAGTTGAAACAAATTCAAATATAAAAACATTCTGGTAGGAAGTCAAAAAATAAAGATGTTAATGTTCTCTGAGCTGATAGTTTTAACAAATAACCAAGGTGCTTCTAAAGATCAAATGGTAAGTTCAGAAATAACCAGGAATTTTTGAAAATGAAGAGCAGAGAAATGATCTTAGGGCTTAGTCCTTACCATTTATAAAAATAATTATAAATTCTAAATAAAGAACACACAGCCATGAACAGACATGAAGACGAAAGGAATAGAATATGATGACAGAATTTGACCCAGTTACATTTAGGAATCTAAGTTATGAAAGGCAGCCTATATAATAAATGAAGAAAATACAGAGAATTTAATAAATTATTGAGGACAACTGAATGGTCATATAGACATGGTGGGATTTATGCTTGTCATGCTTCACCAGATGGATGTCTAGTGGATTAAAGAGGCACATGTAAAAAATGAAACCATAAAACAAGTCATAAGATAACATATACCTAATCTTGGAGCAAGAATATTTCTAATTCTGACTAAAAATTCAGGAGCCAATAAAATGGATAATTTCAAGTAATTTTACAAATCTGCATGCCTTAAAAAATCAAGCAGAAGAAAAGCAAAACACTTCAAAACTACCATGAGCAAAGTGAAAGAAAGTGAAGTCGCTCAGTCACGTCCGACTCTTTGCAACCCCATGGACTATAGCCCACTAGGCTCCTCCATCCATGGGATTCTCCAGGCAAGAGTACTGGAGTGGGGTGCCATTTCCTTCTCCAGGGGATCTTCCTTACCCAGGGATCAAATCTGGGTCTCCCACATTGTAGCATGAGCAAAGAAAAATATAAGTTGGCATAAAATATTTTGAGTCTATACCTATAAAGGGATTATTTTACATAGATAAGTTGATAGATAATCTAGAAAATCTTAAGGAAAAGAGCAAGAATCACAACAGAAAAATAAGCAAAGAATATGAATAGAGAGTTCAGTGAAAACAAAGAGGGGGAATACAAATATATCTTACAAAAAATCTAGGTAATAGCAATTTCATCCTTCCAGTTGCTCAAGCTAGAAAAGTTGGAGTAATAATTTGCTTCTTTATTACCTTTACCCTACATATCCAGTTTTTTCAGGAAGTCTTGTTTGCTATATCTTGAACATATATTCAGAATCTGACAACCCAGTTTTATTACTCAACCCTGGAACAATCTGCCATCATCTCTTGATAGGATTGAGGCAGTCGTCTTGAAACTGGTCTTTCTGCTTCCACCCTTGCTCTGTATTATTTAATCTTAATAGCATCTATAGTGATTGCTCTGTATTATTTAATCTTAATAGCATCTATAGTGATCCTTTAGAAGTATATGCTACTGCTAAGTTACTTCAGTCGTGTCCGACTCTGTGCGACCCCATAGACGGCAGCCCACCAGGCTCCCCCGTCCCTGGGATTCTCCAGGCAAGAACACTGGAGTGGGTTGCTATTTCCTTCTCCAATGCATGAAAGGGAAAAGTGAAAGTGAAGTTGCTCAGTCGTATGCGACTGTTAAGGACCCCATGGACTGCAGCCTACCAGGCTCCTCCATCCACAGGATTTTCCAGGCAAGAGTACTGGAGTGGGGTGCCATTGCCTTCTCCGTTAGAAGTATATGTTAGCTTTAAAATATATACTTCTATACTTTCAATGGCTTTTCATTTATCCAGAATGAAAGCCAAAGTGTTTTGCATTGTGTACCAAAGCCCTGTGCATTCCTGCTTCTCATTCTCTCTCTAACAATTGTTATCACTCCTCCCCTCTGGTTCTGCTTCAGTCACACTGAACTTGTAATTCCTCCACAAAGCCAACTATTCTCCACTTTGAGATTCTGCACTGGCTCTTTCCTCTACCTGGAATTCACTTCTCCCAGTTATCGCCCTCATCTTCAAAGTTTTTCCAAAATGTAACTCTGTCAATGAAGTTTATCCTGACTGTCATTCTCCCTTCGCCTTATTCTACTTTTATTTCTTCATGACAGTTATCACCATCTAATACTATACTGAATAATTCACTCTATGTATATGATTACATGCATAGTCAGATACATATACATGCTTTTTATGTTCAGTTCATTTTTATATTCCCATCACCTTGAATAAAGCTGACACATAATAGGGATTCAATAAGTATCTGTTCAGTGAATAAATTTAATTCTATTCCTAATCGTACAGAGAAAGGTAAATTAATATTCCAACGAGATGCCATTTTCTTGTAACACACTGGCAAAAACCAGAAGTTGTTAACACACTTGTGCAAAATATGCTTTCATAAATTCCTGGTGGGAGTGTAAAATGGTGCAAACCACCTGGAGGAAAATTTGGCAATATGTGCTTCAATACACTGGTATATGTTCTTTGGCATAGCAAGTATAGTTTTTGCACAAGGAGAAATGACATATGTTTATATTATTCATTGTCAAGTTGTTGTTAAAGAATAGAAAAAAATATTAATAAAAAATTGTTTGAACAAATTATGTTATGTTAACATATTGGAATGCTATATGACTTTAAAAAATAATGATTAGTCCTCTGTACACTGATTTGAAAAGTTTTCCAAATGATATATTCAAATTTTAAAGAAGATACAGATCAGTGTGTACAATAGCTTAACACTTAGAAACTACACAGATATATATTAATATTTGTTTGTATCTGTCTATCAACTATGGAAGGATACAAAAGAAATTAATTGATGTTTCTAGGATGGAGTTAGTTCAATAAGAAAAACTGGAGACAAAGTGAAAGCAGAAGATATTTCTCTATATACATTCTTTTTCTTCAGATTTTTGGGTCATGTTAAAGATAATATATTGATATATTTAAAATACTGAATATAGAAACTAAATTGAAAACTATTGCAAGATAGTATACACTGTAAGAGAAGTATAGATAAAAAGACTGACTTTTTAATAACATTCCAAAAAGTAATAGAGCAGCAAAAGTTTTCTTTAGAACTTGGAAATGTGTTAACCTCTTGAGAATAGACTGAAGGAAATCAACATGTAAATAGATGAAATCAGTCATGTGGAAATAGACCCACCTAAGTAATTATTTCTTGAAAAGGTGTGGTCCTAATCAAAGGATGAGGGTGTAGTTTCTATCAAAATATGAATACATTAAACATCTTTAAATTGTAACTAAGATAATACTGTTAATAAATTAAAAGGAAAAGGGTATTTACTGAAGATAGGTGGTTTGTAAGAAACATAGAAAGGCCAGAGTTGGAAAGAGAAGCTGGCACTTCATTCCTTAGTGTCCCATTGTAGGGGCTCACTGAGTAATGGTCATTAGATTCTATTAGGTATGCATATTGTATATACTCACTCACTGTACAGATGAATGCACAGACTATTAAGGCCTTATGTCAAAATCCATTGAAAATATCTACTTTAATTAAAATCAACTTTCTAGTTGTTATCAGATGCAGCTGTCTGAACGTGAATAAAAAGATAAAGCTAGTTTGAGCATTCTGCTCTACTTGATATTAAGTTCTTCAATGGAGAGTAATACATGTACTTTGCTCTCTTGAGATTTTGATGAATATGTCTGCCTCCCTGACTTTGATTATCATAGGGATATTGACAAAACTACAAGCCCATGAAACTGAAGTTTAGATGCAGAATTCATGTCATAGCATCAAGATGCTGTCGGAAGGAACTGTCTGATCAGCCAGTGAGGATTACTGATGTCACCTTAAAGTATTAGGCCCCTCCTACTACAATAATAAAGCAAAGGTAATTGGATAGAAGAACACAGAGTTGAAAGCATGAGGTGACTGAGTTAACTCCTAGTATGCCCCAGTTTTTAAAATGCTGTTAGGATAAAATGTGAAAAAATTATTTGTTCCCTAAAATAACTAGCCATCAAGATATAACTCAAAAAAGAGAAAAAGTTTATCTCCCATTCCATTAATGGGAGAGCAATGATAAAATGCACTGTTAAATCAACTACAAAGTAGCTGCTGCTGCTAAGTCGCTTCAGGCGTGTCCGACTCTGTGCAACCCCATAGACAGCAGCCCACCAGGCTCCCCCATCCCTGGGATTCTCCAGGCAAGAATACAAAGTAGAGCACTCTTCAAAAAAAAACTGGAAAAGTTGAATTTCCTCCATCTGAATTACTGTGCAAATACAAATTGATAGGAGACTCCATGTCTCTTTCTGTTAATGACCACTCAAGCAAAGAGAATATTTCATTAGGGGGAAAAAAAAAACCACTTCCCACACAGTATAACATTTCAAAGTATGTGTATAGTTTTCTTTAAGGATGGGATTATGAAGGTGGAAAACAAAAGAACCCAGTTCTAGAAACTCCTAGTCCCCAGTTATCCAAACAATCTGAGAAAATATAGGGGTTTTTCATTTCTGTTAAAATATTTCCATTTAAACTTTTTCCCATGAGGGGAGTTTTCTTGTTTGCCTGAGATGATGAATTTTTAACAGATCAAATGTTTATTGAATACTAGAGAATTATGGCAGAAAGCAAGGAACTAAAGAGCCTCTTGATGAAAGTGAGAGGAGAGTGAAAAAGTTGGCTTAAAACTCAATATTCAGAAAACTAAGATCACAGCATCCAGTCCCATCACTTCATGGCAATTAGATTGGGAAACAACGGAAACAGTGAACGTTTATTTTGAGGGGCTCCAAAATTACTGTAGATGGTGACTGCAGCCATGAAATTAAAAGATGCTTGCTCCTTGGAAGAAAAGTTATGGTCAACCTAGACAACATATTAAAAAGCAGAGACCTTACTCTGCAAACAAAGGTCCATCTAGTCAAAGCTATGGGTTTTCAGTAGTCATGTATAAATGTGAGAGTTGGACTATAAAGAAACCTGAGTACTGAAGAATTGATACTTTTGAACTGTGGTGTTGGAGAAGGCTCTTGAGAGTCCCTTGGACTGCAAGGAGATCTAACCAGTACATCCTAAAGGAAATCAGTCCTGAATATTCATTGGAAGGACTGATGCTGAAGCTGAATCTCCAATACTTTGGCCACCCGATGTGAAGAACTGACTCACTGGAAAAGACCTTGATGCTGGGAAATGTTGAAGACAAGAGAAGAAGAGAACGACAGAGGATGAGATGGTTGGATGGCATCACTGACTCAATGGATGTGAGTTTGAGCAAGATCCAGGAGTTGGATAATAGACAGGGAAGCCTGATGTGCTGCAGTCCATGGGATTGCAAAGAATCAGACATGACTGAAAGACAGAACTGAACTGAACTGAGAGCATGGGGAGGCTAAGAACTCGAGAAAACCTCGTGTTCTAAGTCCTGCCTGTCCTTTAAAGCTACTTGTCCTTCTGGACCATTTGATCTCTCCTTCCTCCTAAACTATACTTTACTAACTGCTGCATAGCTTTTGCTTTCTTTCTTACTAACTTACCATTGCAGACAAAAGATATTACCTTACATAACTATGTAGAGAATTAAATCAGGTAACAGTTGTACATATATAATGGGGGCTCACTTCTATTTTCTATACCAGGCACTCTGCTAAGCACTTCACAAATACTACCTCAAAATCTACAGTGCTCAAAATCACCTATTGCATTACCATATTGATTCTAATTGATTGAAGTCCTAAAGGCTGATGATGTCCTTTTTGGTAAAAGCCAGTGAGGTTTATGCATACATTGGTCATACGCTTTGGGTTTTTCAGAATTGATCTCCCAGTCATTGTGTTGTGTTAGTCCCATAGTCATGTCTGACTCTCTGCGACCCCATGGACTGTAGCCCATCAATCTCCTCTGTCCATTGATTAGCAAGAATACTGGAAGTGGCAGCCATTCCCTTCTCCAAGATCTCCCAATTATAGATGCATTAACAAGAGTTTATTAGGTATTCTGAAATTTGCTGAATTGATAAAACAATTAATAATGTACCATTACTAATTAATTATGCAGTTTGGGGCCCAGTTCACATTTATATAAAATGTATAGATTTCAACTTTGGTACATTACTTGCAAATTAGCTTTTCTTTTCTGGGAACTTAGATGCTCACTTTGCTATGATGACAGGGAATTAGAATATTCAATTTTGTGGCACAGGACATGCATGCTTTGAAAAATTTTTCTTAATATTTACTATAATTTTGATACTTTGAAAATGAAAAAGAACAAAAAAAATTCTTAACACAGGCTGCAAAACATGAAGCTCTTAAAATCATCTGAAACAGTAGACCATGGGCTTGAAAACACTGTTGCAAGATTTAATTTAGAGAAGGATTAATTTTCAAATTATACAAGCAGCTCATGCAGCTCAGTACCAGAAAAACAAAAAGCTCCTAATAAAAAGTGGGCAGAAGACCTAAACAGACATTTATCTAAAGAAGGCATACAAATGGCTAATAAACACATGAAAAGATGCTCAGCATCGCTCATTATGAAGAGAAATGCAAATCAAAACTAAAATGAGGTATCATCTCACACTGGTTAGCATGACTGTCATCAAAAATCTACAAACAATAAGTGCTAGAGTTCACTTTAGTAACTCAGTTGTGTCTGACTCTTTGAGACTCCATAGACTGCTGCACACCAGGCTTCCCTGACCATCACCAACTCCTGAAGCTTGTTCAAACTCACGTCCATCGAGTCAATGATGCCATCCAACCATCTCATCCTCTGTCATCCCCTTCTCCTCCTGCCTTCAATCTTTCCCAGCATCAGGGTCTTTTCTAATGAGTCAGTTCTTCTCATCAAGTGGCCAAAGTATTGGAGTTTTAGCTTCAGCATCAGTCCTTCCAATGAATATTCAGGACTAATTTCCTTTAGGATGGACTGACTGGATCTCCTTGCAGTCCAGGAGACTCTCAAAAGTCTTCTCCAACACCATAGTTCAAAAGTATCAATTCTTCAGTGTTCAGCTTTCTTTATAGTCCAACTCTCACATCCATACATGACTACTAGAAAACCCATAGCTTTGACTAGATGGACCTTTGTTTGCAAAGTAATGTCTCTGCTTTTTAATATGTTGTCCAGGTTGGTCATGGCTTTTTCTTCCAAGGAGCAAGTGTCTTTTAATTTCATGGCTGCAGTTACCATCTGCAGTGATTTTGAAGCCCAAGAAAATAAAGTCTCTCACTATTTCCATTGTTTCCATATCTAAATGCTGGAGAGGGTATGAAGACAAGGGAACCTTCTTACACTGTTGGTGGGAATGCAAACTGATACAACCAGTACGGAGCAGAGTATGGCTGCTGCTGCTGCTAAGTCGTTTCAGTCATGTCCGACTCTGTCCAACACTATGGACAGCAGCCCACCAGGCTTCTCTGTCCACAGGATTCTCTAGGCAAGAATACTGGAGTGGGTTGCCATTTCTGTCTCTGGAACAGTATGGAGATCCCTTTAAAAACTAGGAATAAAACTACCATATCATATATATCAAATCGCATCAGTCGTGTCCGACTCTTTTGTGACCCTATGAACTGTAGCCTGCCAGGCTCCTCTGTCCATGGGATTCTCCAGGCAAGAATACTGGAGCGGGTTGCTATCTCCTCCTTCAGGGGATCTTCCTGACCCAGGGATTGAACCCATGCTTCCTGCAGCTCCTGCACTGCGGGCAGATTCTTTACCACTGAGCCACCAGGGAAGCCCAGTGAAAGTTGTTCAGTCATGTCTGACTCTTTGCAACTGTATAGTCCATGGAATTCTCCAGGCCAGAATACTGTAGTGGGTAGCCTTTTCCTTCTCCAGCGAATCTTCCCAACCCAGCGATCGAACCCAGGTCCCCCACATTGCAGGCAGATTCTTTACCAGCTGAGCCACCTGGGGAATCCCAGCAATTACACTACTGAGCATATACCCTGAGAAAACCATACTTGAAAAATACACATGTACCCCAGTGTTCATTGAAGCACTATTTATACTAGCCAGGACATAGAAGCAACCTAGATGTGCATGGACAGATGAATGGATAAAAGAGTTGTGGCATATATACACAATGGAATATTACTTAGCTATAAAAGGAACACATTTGAGTCAATTCTAATGAGGTAGATGGACCTAGAGCCTATTATACAGAGTGAAATAAGCCCCAAAGAGAAAGACAAATATCATTTATTAACACATATATATGGAATCTAGAAGATGGTATCTATCTACAGGGTGGCAATGGAGACTCAGACATAGAGAAGAGACTTATGGATATAGTGGGAGGAGAGGGTGGAACAATTTGAGAATAGCACTGAAACATATATATTAACATATGTAAAATTAGATATATGAAGCAACAGCTACATTTGCTGTATGACACAGGGAGCTCAAATCTGGTGCTTTGTGACAACCTAGAAGGGTGAGATGGGGTGGGAGTTGGGAGGGAGGTTCAAGGTTGAGGAGACATACGTATACCTATAGCTGATTCATGTTGATGTATGGCAAAATCCCACAGAATATTGTAAAGCAATTATCCTCCAATTAGAATAAATCAATTTAAAAAATCTCTGTCGTGATCTTGCAGAGCAGTAGAAGCTGACACAGGGGGTCAGGATTCAACTCGCAAGTTTTGTTAATTTGCCTTTTCCCTAATCACATTTGGCTCCATCTTGGCCAATTTTCCCTTGAAAAATTGGTATCTCTCTTTTAAAAATGAAATATTTAGTACGTGAGCACTGACAATTTAGAGAATAGTTTAGTTGGTTAGAGGTTTCTATTACTGCTGGAAAAGTTGTAGAAAGAGTTAGATTGGGTAATAAGGATGAAAAAAATGATTCATGTACTGTAAATAGCTGTGAGGAATGTGACCCTAAGGCATAGTAGAAAGGTTGAAGTGTTGTTTTTCAACATATTTTTGGCTTTAGTAATTAGGTCTTGTGAATAGAAAATTGCTGGGGAGGAAAGTCAGATAATAGGGACTTAAATACTAAGCCAGTGGATAATGACAACAGCTGGCAGAGATCACTTAAGTGTGAACCCACTCTTCTAAGGCTGAAAGAGAGGATTAAAGACAAAAAAAGGGAGAAGTATGTTGAAATAGGAGACAGAGACGATGGAAAATATAAGTGCTATGTGCAGTAACGTTAAAAAAGGAGGAGATAAGCAACTCTTGAGACTAAAAAATGAATTAGAAATGCTTGCGTGAATAAGAAATGCGAGTGGATTTTTTTTTTCAAAATGGAAATGGAATCTTTTGCCTTATTCAAATATGTAAAACCACCATGACAAAAATTGAATTTAATTCAATAAATCTCTAAGCCTTGTGGTTCTAAGTGACATCATGTGAGAGCTGATTTTTATTTTGAATCTTAAGTACTATGTTCTTGTTGTCACTTCCTCCTACCAGCTCTTATCCCTCAATTGAGACTTCCTGCAGGTTTTAGCCGGAGAAGGCAATGGCAACCCACTCCAGTACTCTTGCCTGGAAAATCCCATGGATGGAGGAGCCTGGAAGGCTGCAGTCCATGGGGTCCCTAGGAATCAGACACGACCAAGTGACTTCACTTTCACTTTTCACTTTCATGCATTGGAGAAGGAAATGGCAACCCACTCCAGTGTTCTTGCCTGGAGAATCCCAGGGACTGGGGAGCGTGGTGGGCTGCCATCTATGGGGTTGCACAGAGTTGGACACGACTGAAGCGACTTAGCAGCAGCAGCAGCAGGCTTTAGCAACACTTTTTCATGTTGGAAACTTTGCAGCAATAGGTGACCAGTGTCAATTAACAAATCTTCCCAATTCATGAAGTATAATTTAAAACAGATATGTACTCATGTAAAGTAGATAAGTAATAAAAACCTACTATATATAGCACATAGAACTCTACTCAATAATNCTTTAGCAACACTTTTTCATGTTGGAAACTTTGCAGCAATAGGTGACCAGTGTCAATTAACAAATCTTCCCAATTCATGAAGTATAATTTAAAACAGATATGTACTCATGTAAAGTAGATAAGTAATAAAAACCTACTATATATAGCACATAGAACTCTACTCAATAATTTGTAGTGACCTATATGGGGATAGAATCTTAAAAAGAGTATATATATATATATGTA
The DNA here is from genome assembly GCA_006410615.1 of Neotragus moschatus. Taxonomy (NCBI): domain Eukaryota; kingdom Metazoa; phylum Chordata; class Mammalia; order Artiodactyla; family Bovidae; genus Neotragus; species Neotragus moschatus. The sequence continues at coordinate 220,681 of SJYA01001586.1, forward strand.
TAAATGATTCACTTTGCTATACAGCTGAAATTAATGCAACATTATAAATCAATTATACTGCAATAAAATTAATTTAAAAACATATAAATGAAAAAACAAAATGTGGAGATATGCTCCCAAGGTTTCCGAATTTGCTGAATAATGTATGGATAGCATTTTCAGGCTCCATACTTCATTCTGTTCATGCTAGTGATATTTTCCCAGTATTCCCACAAATCTACAAAACATGTAAAATTCAATCAATCACTCTGAACACAAACATTACAGTTCAATACTTGGATTGTCCTAAGACTTAGTGAATTGTGAATCTACCCCGTCTCCCACCAAAAAAGGCAAGCCATTTTGTTTCTAATTTATTAGAAAATAAGTTAATTTCCCCAGTGAGTTAAAAAGTCAGCTTATCTAAACATTAAATGATTGTCTGTATTTTGGTCCCTTTTTTTCAATTCAGTTCAGTTCCTCAGTCATGTTTAACTCTTTATGACCCCATGAACTGCTGGACGCCAGACTTCCCTGTCCACCATCCAACTCCCAGAGCTTGCTCAAACTCAAATCCATAGAGTCAGTGATGCCATCTAAAAATCTCATGCTCTGTCTTCCCTTTCTCACCCTGTCTTCAGTCTTTCTCAGCATCAGGTTCTGTTCCAATCAGTCAGTCCTACACATCAGGTGGCCAAAGTACTACAGCTTCAGCTTCAGCATCAGTCCTTCCAGTGAAGATTCAGGGTTGATTTTCGTTAGGGTTGACTGATTAGATCTCCTTGCTGTCCAAGGGACTTTCAAGAGTCTTCTCCAACACCACAGTTCACAAGCATCAATTCTTTGGCACTCAGCTTTCTTTCTGGTCCAACTCTCACATGCACACATGACTACAGGAAAAACCAGAGACTTGACATTCAGAAAACGAAGATCATGGCATCTGGTCCCATCACTCATAGCAAATAGATGGGGAAACAGTGGAAAAGTAGCTGACTTTACATTCTTGGGCTCCAAAATCACTGGAGATGCTGACGCAGCCATGAAATTAAAAGACGCTTACTCCTTGGAAGGAAAGTTATGACCTACCTAGACAGCATGTTAAAAACCAGAGACATCACTTAGTCAGCAAGGTCTGTCAGGTCAAGGCTATGGTTTTTCCAGTGGTCATGTATGGATGTGAGAGTTGGATTAGAAAGAAAGCTGAGCACCAAAGAGTTGATGCTTTTGAACTGTGGTATTGGAGAAGACTCTTGAGAGTCCCTTGGACTGCAAGGAGATCCAACCAGTCCATTCTAAAGGAGATCAGCCCTGGGATTTCTTTGGAAGGACTGATGTTGAAGCTGAAACTCCAATACTTTGGCCNAGATCTTTGAGTTAAATACTTTCTTTGTTATAACCCACTGCACCTTTGTTCTATAGGAATGTAACTTTAGTACTTTGAGGGAGATGCAGAGTAAAGAAAAATCACTTCTAGGGAAAAGGAGTTTTCTGGTTGATAGAAAATTATCCAGGAAGAGAACCATAAAAATGTTAACAGGTCTCTTGGCCAGAAGATAATGTAAACTACATGAGACCTTTTGTATATGAGAGGGTATGCAAAAAGAAAGCCTTGTCTCAGTGAGGGTCAGGACTGTTGCNAGTAAAGAAAAATCACTTCTAGGGAAAAGGAGTTTTCTGGTTGATAGAAAATTATCCAGGAAGAGAACCATAAAAATGTTAACAGGTCTCTTGGCCAGAAGATAATGTAAACTACATGAGACCTTTTGTATATGAGAGGGTATGCAAAAAGAAAGCCTTGTCTCAGTGAGGGTCAGGACTGTTGCCCCTGCATAACTCTGCATATTCCATTATTTCTTTATGTACAACTTGGGGTATATAAGATGATTTTGAAAAATAAAGTTTTGGGGAGTCTTGCACCGATGCTGGGTTTCCCCTGTATCTCCTCTTTATTTTCAGGCTGAATTCCCATCTGGGGCGTGGAGGCTCACCATGTCTACTTGTCCTGGCTTCTAAGATCTGTAAGAGAAAGCACCCAGGGTGGGGCACTCTCCGATATTCAAACAAACGCCAGTGGCCTAACATAGATGGTGCAAGCTCCTTGTCTGGAACTTTATTGGCTTTCCACGTAAATCAAGTTACTCAGCCTCTTTTCTCCACTTAATTTTCCTGCTACACTATTTCTTCCTAATCTAATCCTATATTTCTAATTAAGTAAATAAGTTTTCCTAGCCTATCAGTCTCCCCTTCGAATCACCCTGGATCCACTGGGGCTGGACCCTGGCAAGTTTCATGTATTCTCTGGAGAGTCAGTAAAAATTTGGACTGTAACATTTCTTTTAGTATTGTTCTTTTCCATGATAATATGAAATTTATCTTCTCCAGATCTTTCATAACTACTTACAGACATGAAGGCTTCCCTGGTAGCTCAGCTGGTAAAGAATCCACTTGTAATGCAAGAGACCCCAGCTCAATTCCTGGGTCAGGAAGATCCCCTGGAGAAGGGTTAGGCTACCCACTCCAGTATTCTTGGGCTTCCCTGGTGACTGAGCTTGTAAAGAATCCACCTGCAATGCAGGAGACCTAAATTTGATCCCTGGGTTGAGAAGATCCCCTGTAGAAGGGAAAGGCTACCCACTTCAGTATTCTGTTTTGGAGAATTCCATGGAGAATTCCCTATTCCTATAGTCCATAGGGTCACAAACAAACACGACTGAGTGACTTTAACTTTCACTTTACATACATGAATATTCTTGTCAGAGAGAAAGGGCAACAGGATTAAAAAACAACAACAACAACACAACTGGTGTTTGTTCTGGAGAGAACTTCACTGTGGCTAGCTGTAACTCCAATTTGATAACATTGCCTTTGCTGTTTGAATCAAAGAAATGCTCTTTACATCTAGAGACCTTGTTCTAGTGATGGAAATGGCAGTACTTCCAAGAGGTAAAGATAATTCTCAAGTGACATTACGTAGAAAGTGTAGGATGTGTAGGTGACAAAGAAAAAAAAAAAAGCAAACCTGATTCAGAGAATAGACATTTAAGGAACAAAATGTGAACTCAAGAAGAGAGTCAATGAGAAGATAGAGTTCTATGAGCATTTAGCAAAAGAGGAAGTTGGCAGCTTGGCAAAAGATGGCTCCAATAAAGGAGAGTCCTGCCATGTAGGGATGTGGAGGCAATGTCTAAGACTTCTTATTAAAATGTTACAGTTCCAATACAATTGATTTGTATGCTTGGCACGATATCCTGGACTCTTAAAACTTGAAGTGAAGAACATTGAATGCCATCCAAAACTTCAATTCAAAATTTTTTTGAAAGTTTACTTTATCTGTGAAGAAAAATGAGATATTTGGAACTTTATATATATATATATTTGGCTGCTGTTCTTCTCTCAAGTAATAACTTTGAAGAAAACATAATTCTGTGATAAGCACAATGTGCCAGAACAAAGGAGAGATTATCGTTTGAAACTGAGTTTATGGATCCAGAGAGGACTTTCAACATTATAAGAACATTAAACCATGTAAAATAGACCTGTGTTTTCCTTTCCATAATAGATTCATTTTTTTTCTGTCTATCTGAGAAGCTTCCAGATCCTCTTTTTCAGTTGGTGCCTTCATTCTTATACTGGTTTGTAAGGACTATGTGCATGCGTGCACACACACACACACACACACACACACACACAAACATACCCACATAAATGCATCATGTTACAAAACAATAGCCTGGATCCTTTCAAAAAACTAGGTGAAACCTATATGCATTGCTGATAACATACAAGTTATTGTTACCAACCAAATATTGAATAGATATCTCCTAGGATACTTAGAACACACTCCAGTGTTGTTGCCTGGAGAATCCCAGGGATGGGGGAGCCTGGTGGGCTNAAAAAAAAAAAAGCAAACCTGATTCAGAGAATAGACATTTAAGGAACAAAATGTGAACTCAAGAAGAGAGTCAATGAGAAGATAGAGTTCTATGAGCATTTAGCAAAAGAGGAAGTTGGCAGCTTGGCAAAAGATGGCTCCAATAAAGGAGAGTCCTGCCATGTAGGGATGTGGAGGCAATGTCTAAGACTTCTTATTAAAATGTTACAGTTCCAATACAATTGATTTGTATGCTTGGCACGATATCCTGGACTCTTAAAACTTGAAGTGAAGAACATTGAATGCCATCCAAAACTTCAATTCAAAATTTTTTTGAAAGTTTACTTTATCTGTGAAGAAAAATGAGATATTTGGAACTTTATATATATATATATTTGGCTGCTGTTCTTCTCTCAAGTAATAACTTTGAAGAAAACATAATTCTGTGATAAGCACAATGTGCCAGAACAAAGGAGAGATTATCGTTTGAAACTGAGTTTATGGATCCAGAGAGGACTTTCAACATTATAAGAACATTAAACCATGTAAAATAGACCTGTGTTTTCCTTTCCATAATAGATTCATTTTTTTTCTGTCTATCTGAGAAGCTTCCAGATCCTCTTTTTCAGTTGGTGCCTTCATTCTTATACTGGTTTGTAAGGACTATGTGCATGCGTGCACACACACACACACACACACACACACACACAAACATACCCACATAAATGCATCATGTTACAAAACAATAGCCTGGATCCTTTCAAAAAACTAGGTGAAACCTATATGCATTGCTGATAACATACAAGTTATTGTTACCAACCAAATATTGAATAGATATCTCCTAGGATACTTAGAACACACTCCAGTGTTGTTGCCTGGAGAATCCCAGGGATGGGGGAGCCTGGTGGGCTGCAGTCCATGGGGTCGCTAAGAATCAGACATGACTGAGCGACTTCACTTTCACTTTTCACTTTCACCCATTGGAGAAGGAAATGGCAACCCACTCCAGTGTTCTTGCCTGGAGAATCCCAGGGATGGGGGAGACTAGTGGGCTGCCGTCTATGGGGTCGCACAGAGTCAGACACAACTGAAGCGACTTAGCAGCAGCAGCAGGATGCTTAGAACCAGTTTTGTACTCTTCTTTTTTAAAAATTACCCTAGTTCATACTTTATATACTAATCTTCTCTTAGAAAAATTTTCTGTTTTTCAATATTTCATTACCCTACTCAGTTGAATTGCCTGAAATTTCTGTATTCTATTGAAACACGTTCACACAGACACAGATATTTCGCTTGAGCTTCCATAGTGAAAACCGTGGTGTTCTGCATATGTTTGGCATAACATCAAGGTTTTTGACTGACAGGCTGGCACTCCAAGCTAGCTGTATTTCCCAAGGAGTGGTGTACAGAAGGGAGGGATGGCTTTGAAACTGATACTACAAAGTTATTTTTCTAAGGATGACTGCAGTGCCACAGTATGAAACAGATTGCGCTTGAGCTGGTTAAATCATGCCTCTGAAGGTGGTTTTCCTTGTTGTTTTATTTTTGTTATTGTTGAGTATAGAGAGGGAACGTAGATGGGGGAATATGCCTTATAACAATATTCTGGGAATTCAGAGTTCCTCTGTGGGTAGAGCCCTTAGGCGTATAGTTTTTCCCCAAAGGATTGTTCAAAATGTAATATTTATATTGTATCATTTTGCATCAAAAATGTCCTCGGAGCTAAGAAAAAAAAAATAAACCCTCATCAAATTGCTTTGATATAATTCATCAAATTATTTGGTGATTCACTTTAGAGGAGGGGGGGAATCACAATTAAAGGCTTAAGTCCCGGGGAAGAAATGGATATATAGCTGTAAAAAATAATAGTTCTTAATGATAGATGGTTGGAGTTTAGCAATATGGTCTTTGGGGGGAAGGGCTAAGAAGTTATCTAAATATATAAACACATGGATAAAAATCTGTTAGCTATGAATCCTAAGAGAAAGTAATGTGAGCAAGTTTAAAGGGCATAGATACCATTATTCTTAAAGTGTATCATCAATTGACATAAAGAGAAGCACAGGGTAGGTAAAAAGTCACATTCCTTATTTTGTCTTGAGACATAGACACAGACTTAAAAGGAAAGATAATATCTAATTGTGTATAGTATTATAGATATAAATATTTTTTGCCAGTCTAGGTTCCCATAGAGACTACAGGAAGATCTCCAGGTATTCTCTGCTTCCAATATTACAGCTATTCTGGATCACACTGACTTGATCAAACATTGTACTTAAAATAGGACTGCTATGTCCATGTGGCTGAGTCAGACAGAGTTTTCAGCCGAGGCAGCATGCTTAGTTAGAATCCGCTCTCACCTGAGAACAAGTTAGGTCTGCTGTCACTTTTTGGGTGGATTTTCAGTTGAAGGTTTTTTTTTCCTCCAAGAAAATATCCATCCTGAACATTTCATTCTCTGATAGAGACTCTAGTAAAGTGAATTCTCAAAGAGGAAGAAAATCTGGATTCCCTTTTCTCAAGATGCTCTTCAGCCCCTGTGTATAGTTTTTCATCCATACTCCAGCCACCACCTCTGCATACCTAGGACATTTCAGAAAAAGTCAAAGCCTCAGGAGTTAACTGTCACATCCTTTCCATAGGTCGATGAGTACCACTAAAATGCTCTCTGTTTGCATTATTCTTTGGGGTCATTCAAATCATTGTTTTCCTAATAATGAAAATCTACTCTAGGTTTATATCTGCTCTGACTAGTCATAAGAGGGGTGGCATATATTTTTCTTAACACCTCCTTAAAGGAGATTTGCTTTTTTTGAGCTGAAATTTCCTTCTCCGAACATACCAAGGAAAGAGACTATGTTTTATTCATTTGATATTTACATTTCCTCTCCTAGTCTAGCATACCATGTGGAAAGCACTGATTGAATGTTAAGCTGAATTAAATTTCTATCATTTGTCCATTTTCTACTTACACAAAATATGTCTCTCTGGTGTTTTTCTTCTCCTTGGGAATACAAAAAATAGGTGTAATAACTTTTGAACATGAAAATACATTAAATATTTGATAGTAGGTATTTTGTCCTTACCCTTCTGGTGTTCTTTACTACAGACTAAACATCTCCAATTCCTTTAACCGTTTTCATATGTTAGGGAAACAAAAAAAACTATAACAACCTCACCACTTGGTCTTAGATCAGAGATTCTGAAGCTGAACCCCATATATCTACAGAATTCAAAGATAGGTTGTAAGGAATGCTGTAAACCTTCCTGAAACTGTAAATAAAATTTTGCATGCAAACATTAAGCACAACTTTCTGGGTGATATATCTATATGGCTTCTTGTGTATATTCACAATGAAAGATTATCTGTGATCTCTCAATGATTAAACATCACTGTAGACCAATTATCCAATTTGTTGTTGTTGATCTTAAAATGTGGTCCCCAAATTTGTACATAATCACATGGTACAACCAGAGAGAGCACAGAGGAGCTGGTATTTCTCTTCCTCAAGACATAATTTTTTTAAATTAATGCAACTTAAGCATACATATGCCTCTCTTAATCAGACAATCTTAGTTAATGCTAAATTAATTTGTAAGTAAAAGCAGAGTCTTACCATCATATACATGAGGACAAACACATACAGAACCACACATATTCTTTAGCAAGCTGGTTTCCACTACTATGTTCATATATCTTTTAGTGTGAAATTAGTATTTACATTTATACCTGTCAAGCTTTATAATGTTGATTTGGCTCATCATAGAGTCATTTTATTGCATCTTATATTAATTGACCTTTCTGGTTTTTAGTCATTTATAAATTTGGTAACCATGCCATAGTTGAACTATTTGGAAAAGCTGAGATCATGTTTTTAGATCAAATGTTGTATAAATATCTGTCTAAAGGAATTTCGAATGTGAATTTGTTGAGTTCTTATATGCATCAGTTGCAACACTCTTAGTAATATCCTTCTCAAATCATGTCCATCAATATGTGATTGCCTGCTTGCATGTTACAAAGCATTTATTTCCTTCCACCTGAAGAATGGCTAAAATCTCTGTTAATACCAAATCCCCTTCCACTTCCTACTTGTTTACTCACAGAATTGCTTCATGTTTATCAGTCATTGAGTCATGCCATTCTATTAAGGGAGTGGCTTTCTGTAACTTTTGAATTCTGAGCTCAGTTGTTTATTTACTTATAATTATTGAAATGTAAGGAACAAAGAAATAATGTATCATCCTACTACCTAAAAGAGAGAGAGCTTTCCCTTTTTGTTTCACTGTTATTTCTTCTACTTTGGAGATGAAAGGTGGCAATACAGACTATGGTGGGCATTCTTGAATACCCTGTGTAGTGAGGAATGAGATCCCTTGGACTGTTCATTACCAATGACATTCTTACATAAAGAATTTGTGGTACACCTTATCAGTAGCATACTGCTTAGAAATAAGAATGAACAACTGTTACACTCAACAGTCGAGGTAAATATCACAGGTATAAGAAAGAGAAGAAGAAAATAATCACACAAAATATATATTGTATGATTTTTGCTATATGAAGTCTAAGAACTGGCGAAACTAAACTGTTTTGATAGGTTAGAGAGAATGATGATTGCCTTAGGCATGTAGTATATTCACTGAGATGGGGCATGAGGGGACTTTCTGAAATGTCCTTTGTCTTGATCTGGCTGGTGATTACCTGGTTGCACAGATACATGTAGAAGCTCCTTGAGCCACACTTTGCTATATGATACTTTAATAAAACATTTTTATTTGATATTGAAATGTAGGCAACTATGTATAAATCAGCATATGTTACGTGTGAATATATATGATGTTAAGTTTTTCTGTTTTGATTTTTAGCTGCTCCGGTTACTTAACTACTAAGACGTTTTAAGCTTTATTTCTGGTTCTTCTTTTATAGCCTAACTGCATTATCTTATTCTTCATCCTAATTTTAATTTAAGGCACCTCTTGATATTGTGCAACTCAATTTAAATATCTTTTCTGAAATCGATATGTCTTAATTTACATTTATCCAAAGTTCTGTTTAAATGCATTTGTAATAAACTTTACGATGATGCTGGTTAAGGACACAGGGTTTCAGAAAAGAATCTTGCAAGCTCTTTTTTTACAAACTTAATTTTTTGTTAAACTATAAAAGACTGTCACCTGGCTCTTCCGTTTTTAAAAGTCGTTGTCTTTTTTCATGATTGGGAAAATCACGACTAAGAATTCTATCAGTTCAGTTCAGTTCATTTCAGTCCCTCAATCCTTTCCAACCCTTTGTGACCCCATGAACTGCAGCACGCCAGACTTCCCTGTCCCTCACCAACTCCTGGAGCTTACTCAAACTGATGTCCATCGAGTTGGTGATGCCATCCAACCCTGTCATCCTCTGTGGTCCCCTTCTCCTCCTGCCTTCAATCTTTCCCAGGATCAGGGTCTTCTCCAATGAGTCAGTTCTTTGAATCAGGGGGCCAAAGTATTAGAGCTTCAGCATCAGTCCTTCCAGTGAATATTCAGTGATTTCCTTTAGGATTAACTGGTTGCATCTTCTTGCAGTCAAACTGGACTCTCAAGAGTCTTCTCTAACACCACAGTTCAAAAGCATCAGTTCTTCAGTGCTCAGCTTTCTCTATAATCCAACTCTCACAAGCATACAATGACTACTAGAAAAACCATAGCTTTGACAACATGAACCTTTGTCGGCAAAGTAATGTCTCTGTATTTTAATATGCTGTCTAGGTTGGTCATTGCTTTTCTTCCAAGGAGCAAGTGTCTTTTAATATCATGGCTTCAGTCACTATCTACAGTGATTTTGGAGCCCCTCCAAATAAAGTCTTTCACTGTATCCATTGTGTCCTCATCTATTTGTCATGAAGTGATGGAACCAGATGCCATGATCTTTGCTTTTTTTATTATTTTTTTAAATTTATTTTACTTTACAATACTGTATTGGTTTTGCCATACATCAACATGAATCCGCCACGGGTGTACATGAGTGCTTTTGGAATGTTAAGTTTTAAGCCAACTTTTTCACTCTCCTCTTTCACTTTCATCAAGAGGCTCTTCAGTTCCTCTTTGCTTTCTGCCATTAGGGTGGTGTCATCTGCAATCTGAGGTTATTGATATTTCTTCCAGCAATCTTGATTCCAGCTTGTGCTTCATCCAGCTTGGCATTTCACATGATGTACTCTGCATATAAGTGAAATAAGCAAGGTGACAATATGCTGCTTTGACCTACTCCTTTCCCGATTTGGAACCAGTGTCCATGTCCATTTCTAACTGTTGCTTCTTGACCTGCATGGAGATTTCTCAGGAGGCAGGTCAGGTGGTCTGGTATTCCTATCTCTTTAAGAATTGTCCACAGTTTTTTGTGATCCTTGATAGCTCAGTTGGTAAAGAATTCACCTGCAATGCAGGAGACCCTGGTTCTATTCCTGGGTTGGGAAGATCCCCTGGAGAAGTGATGGGCTATGCACTCCAGCATTCTTGGGCTTCCCTAGTGGCTCAGCTGGTAAAGAATCTGCCTGCAACGCAGGAGACCTGGGTTTGATCCCTGATTTGGGAAGATCCCCTGGAGAAGGGAAAAGCTACGTACTCCAGTATTCTGGCCTGGAGAATTGCATGGACTGTATAGTCCATGGGGTTGCAAAAAGTGACTTTTACTTTCACTTTCACTTTCTTATATAATAACAGTTGGCAAGAAATTAATAAAAATATATATGTTATATAAGTATAATATTTAGAATAATATATTTAAAATCTTATTTATAGTAAATACATTTTGGGGTTAGGTATCTTCTTACATGTGCCATGCATCACATGATGAACCAGACAGCAAGGAGATTTAAATGCTGATGGAGAATTCTGTAATCTCTCATCCTGTCGCTTTTAGCTTTCACAAAAAGAGAGAGAAAATATAGAAGGAAGATGTTATCCAACAGTATACTGACATTACTGGAACATCATGTAGACATTTTATAAAGAAAAGTCATTTTTAGTCCCTTAGTTTTACTTCACCAGAAAAATGAATCCTTCATTTTTCTTCAGAAATGCATGTTTCCAAGAAACTGCTGCATTCCCTGAAATTAAACAAAAGTCTAATCAAAGCATAATCTTCATATACCCCAAGACACATGTGTGAATCCTTGGTGATGCCTATCTCCCCCAAATTACATAGAGTTACTATATGTGATTATGAGTTATGCTCACCTCAAAAGGAAATCACTACCTGGAAAAATGTGCACTACCTTCTTAAAAATAACTGCCTAAGAAGCATGTTTCTTCTAAAGATAAAAATCTTGTGGGAATATAATCAGCCTTCAGATTTCTTGTTTAATGAAATTTATGCTCTAAAACAGGAAGTGGGAAATTAGAAGAGTGATTTGTTTTGTTTTGTGTGAGAACACACAAATCCATTCTTATCATAACAGTTGAAAAGGAATTTTATGTTCTTGTGACTGGGTAAGGAAAGAGATCCTGTATTAGTGATTAAAATATAAAGATATTAAATACGTTTTAATAATGTAACAATACAGATTACAGACTACTAAAATTTTTCTTCATAATTGCAAGGTTTCAAAATATATGCAGAGGATTCAATGTATGTTAACCCTTGGGTCAGAACAGTCATGTAACTCTCTGTGATACATATACTCTTGGAATATAATGATATCAAATTTCCATTTTTCACAGTCAGGCTCTTGGAAACAAATCTTTGTGGAATGCTCAATTATTCTATTGTTAGAAGGTCAAGAAGGACATTGATGCTTCCAAAATATATAAACATCCTAGAACTGAGATTGGTAAATATAGAATTTTATAGAAATATTTATGATCACTTTTAGGAGACTTCCCTGGTGGCTCAGATGGTAAAGCATCTGCCTACAACGCGAGAGACCTGGGTTCGATCCTTGCATCGGGAAGATCCTCTGGAGAAGGAAATGGCAACCCACTCCAGTACTCTTGCCTGGGAAATCCCACGGATGGAATTCCCTGGTAGGCTACAGTCCTTGGGGTCGCAATGAGTCGGACACGACTGAGCAACTTCACCTACCTACACCTATGATCACTTTTGATGTTTGTCCCATGTATTCAGAATGTTGAACAACATATTAATGAGCCATGGATCCTGAACCATCTTATTCCATTACAATATTTCATCTGAAAATGCTACAGCATAAATGAAACAGACTTTTCTAGAGAATACTAGAGACATTTGCAAATATGATATTTTTNATCTGAGGTTATTGATATTTCTTCCAGCAATCTTGATTCCAGCTTGTGCTTCATCCAGCTTGGCATTTCACATGATGTACTCTGCATATAAGTGAAATAAGCAAGGTGACAATATGCTGCTTTGACCTACTCCTTTCCCGATTTGGAACCAGTGTCCATGTCCATTTCTAACTGTTGCTTCTTGACCTGCATGGAGATTTCTCAGGAGGCAGGTCAGGTGGTCTGGTATTCCTATCTCTTTAAGAATTGTCCACAGTTTTTTGTGATCCTTGATAGCTCAGTTGGTAAAGAATTCACCTGCAATGCAGGAGACCCTGGTTCTATTCCTGGGTTGGGAAGATCCCCTGGAGAAGTGATGGGCTATGCACTCCAGCATTCTTGGGCTTCCCTAGTGGCTCAGCTGGTAAAGAATCTGCCTGCAACGCAGGAGACCTGGGTTTGATCCCTGATTTGGGAAGATCCCCTGGAGAAGGGAAAAGCTACGTACTCCAGTATTCTGGCCTGGAGAATTGCATGGACTGTATAGTCCATGGGGTTGCAAAAAGTGACTTTTACTTTCACTTTCACTTTCTTATATAATAACAGTTGGCAAGAAATTAATAAAAATATATATGTTATATAAGTATAATATTTAGAATAATATATTTAAAATCTTATTTATAGTAAATACATTTTGGGGTTAGGTATCTTCTTACATGTGCCATGCATCACATGATGAACCAGACAGCAAGGAGATTTAAATGCTGATGGAGAATTCTGTAATCTCTCATCCTGTCGCTTTTAGCTTTCACAAAAAGAGAGAGAAAATATAGAAGGAAGATGTTATCCAACAGTATACTGACATTACTGGAACATCATGTAGACATTTTATAAAGAAAAGTCATTTTTAGTCCCTTAGTTTTACTTCACCAGAAAAATGAATCCTTCATTTTTCTTCAGAAATGCATGTTTCCAAGAAACTGCTGCATTCCCTGAAATTAAACAAAAGTCTAATCAAAGCATAATCTTCATATACCCCAAGACACATGTGTGAATCCTTGGTGATGCCTATCTCCCCCAAATTACATAGAGTTACTATATGTGATTATGAGTTATGCTCACCTCAAAAGGAAATCACTACCTGGAAAAATGTGCACTACCTTCTTAAAAATAACTGCCTAAGAAGCATGTTTCTTCTAAAGATAAAAATCTTGTGGGAATATAATCAGCCTTCAGATTTCTTGTTTAATGAAATTTATGCTCTAAAACAGGAAGTGGGAAATTAGAAGAGTGATTTGTTTTGTTTTGTGTGAGAACACACAAATCCATTCTTATCATAACAGTTGAAAAGGAATTTTATGTTCTTGTGACTGGGTAAGGAAAGAGATCCTGTATTAGTGATTAAAATATAAAGATATTAAATACGTTTTAATAATGTAACAATACAGATTACAGACTACTAAAATTTTTCTTCATAATTGCAAGGTTTCAAAATATATGCAGAGGATTCAATGTATGTTAACCCTTGGGTCAGAACAGTCATGTAACTCTCTGTGATACATATACTCTTGGAATATAATGATATCAAATTTCCATTTTTCACAGTCAGGCTCTTGGAAACAAATCTTTGTGGAATGCTCAATTATTCTATTGTTAGAAGGTCAAGAAGGACATTGATGCTTCCAAAATATATAAACATCCTAGAACTGAGATTGGTAAATATAGAATTTTATAGAAATATTTATGATCACTTTTAGGAGACTTCCCTGGTGGCTCAGATGGTAAAGCATCTGCCTACAACGCGAGAGACCTGGGTTCGATCCTTGCATCGGGAAGATCCTCTGGAGAAGGAAATGGCAACCCACTCCAGTACTCTTGCCTGGGAAATCCCACGGATGGAATTCCCTGGTAGGCTACAGTCCTTGGGGTCGCAATGAGTCGGACACGACTGAGCAACTTCACCTACCTACACCTATGATCACTTTTGATGTTTGTCCCATGTATTCAGAATGTTGAACAACATATTAATGAGCCATGGATCCTGAACCATCTTATTCCATTACAATATTTCATCTGAAAATGCTACAGCATAAATGAAACAGACTTTTCTAGAGAATACTAGAGACATTTGCAAATATGATATTTTTAGGTAATTAGAAATCCATATACCTCAAAATAACTAGATACTTGCATCTACCTTGAAAAATTATCTGGATGTTTAGATTCTCTTAAAATTTAATTTTTCTTGACCTCCATTTACTGATCTTTTTAAGAAACCTTTTACCCCAGGAAGATTTTTAAAACATGCAAGATTTCCACCAGTCTTAACAGAGCTCCTCCCTGAGTTATCAGCCTCTTCTGATTAGCAGTTCACACACTGAACAGAGGTAAGGATAGTTAGATAGCGGAAGCTATTGCCACCAACTTTCCCCCTACTTTCTTTTCATAAAATCATCTTTTTATTTGTTGATTTACTTTGTTTTCCCCCCAATGTTAACTCAAAAATTTTAGGTTTGTTTTAACTTGGAGTGGAATATCAGGACTTAAATGGGATTGAGCAAATTTCTCATTCCTAATGAAACTAAATGACTACTGGCTTTTTCTTTTTTTGACTACATAGTCGCCATGCCAATATCAGTAAAGAGCTGTCTCTCAAATCATGTCTCTTTGGATACCTTTGAAACTAGTTAAATAAAGAAAATAGTTAAATAAATTAATCATTTGTCTTCAAATGTTAAATATTTAAAAAACCAATCTGTAATACTATTCTTCTTCCTGAAATTTAATTGCAGCTTTTGTATTTGTCTCACCCTTCTTTACTGAAAATGGACTTGATGACTGAAAGAAAAAAAGCACAACATAGAAGTTGAGAATTATGCATCTCAACTTTCTCAGGACTTCAAACCCAGGAGATGCTAAGGGACTGCTCTGGAAAGGGAAGAGCCAGGATATATAGGAGTTTTGGCAACAAAGACCAGGTAGTCAAAACACCAGAAGATTACTGTTAATTAAAGAAAACCAGGTATCTCAGGTTCAGGAATTTAAAGCTTTTCTGTCTGGGAAGATGCAAGAATCTGGGCTCACTGAAATATTTCCTTTGATATGACCTTAAGTATCCACGGTCAGTATCCTATTATTATTTTTTTCCTGTCCTGAGTCCCCTTTGGGTGCACCTTTGGCAGTGGCTGCAGTGGCTAAGGGCTTTATGGCAGGCATTCTGAATTGCCTCAAGGCTCTCTGTTGGGGTGGCGGTAACATGATGGCTTGATGACTGCAACATCCTTTGTTAACTAATATGGCAGGAAACATTTTTCATTTACAGACTGTTTTAACCTTAGCAGTGCAATTACTTTTTTTCCCTCTCCTTTTTTTCCCCCTCAGTAGCCTAACCTGAAAAACTGTTTCTGTGGGAAAATGCCTTCCATCTCCCAATTAGCCAATTTATAAACAAATGTGTGCCTCACAACCTAGTTTTAAGTGGATAACTTACTATATCAAAATGTCTGTGTTTTAGACATTTTGACACATGCCGGTGTCATTATTAACAGTAATAACAAATTCTGAATGCTGTTTCATTGCTCGTAGATTTAATTACAGGCATTAGAAAGCACCATGGAGAGAATCTATTCTCATCATTACAAATACTTAAAAACATATTTCTAGGTCCATTTTTCTCTAAAAAATACTTCCACTAAACTCAATATATAAATACATAATAGCATAATTTATGTTGAATAATGTTGAGGATGGGTGTGAGAGATTAGTAGGTAGACATCTGCTCCCTGTCTATTATAATCCCTAGAGACCTCTGAGGTATTTTCATGGACGCTTTGAATGAAAATGTCAGAGCTGGTCTGCCTATTTCGTTTAAAGATATAAAACAGATTCAGAAAGGAGAAATAACTTGCAGAAGTCAACACACGAGTCAGTGGAATAAAAAAGTGAATCTGATTACCTGAATCATTTAGCTATCTTGCTTTAGATAGTGTTGGTTTATACACTCTTTAGGAAGTTAAGTCATAAAATGAAGCTCAAGTGTGACTTATTTATATCTAGTATGTTAGCCATTTTCCAATTATCTTCCTGAAAAATTTGTAAAAATTAATCTTAAATGGATTTTGAAGTATAAAAGGAACTGGTTACAGTAATGGTATCATTGAATAGTTTCAGTTTAAGTCCTAAATAACTTTTCTTTGATTAACTTTCCTATGAAAATAACCTGTTCTTCACTAAGCCCATTATCATAAGGATTCACTTTGGAAAATGTCCCTTCTAAAAACAAAGAAATGCTATCTTTGTGTTGCTTGTAGAACAGAAGTAGTCCATGACTACAGGTCCCACTGTTCAGTTGATTGTTGGATGGGAGCAAAAGAGGATCAAGAACAGCGACAGCTTTCAACTATGCATTTTTTCCATTAAAAAAAAATTGGCTTTCTCCATAATGAGATACCAACCTACCCTGTAGAATGGCTATCAAAAAGACAACAAATAACGTGTTGATAATTATGTGGAAACAAAGGAACGCCCAAGCATTGTTGTCAGGAACATAAATTGGTGCAGCCACTATGGAAAACAGTATGGAGGGTCCTCAAAAAACTAAAAATAGAATTTTCACATTATCCAGCCATTGCACTTCTGCATATTTACTCAAAAAAAGAAAAAACACTCACTCTAAAAGGTATATATATTCCAATGATCATTGGAGCATTATTTACAATAGCTAAGATATAGAAGCATCCTACATGATTATTGATAGGTGAATGGATTAAGAAACTGTTGTATGTCTACACAATGAAGTATTACTCAGCCATTAAGAAAACATGATATCTTGCCATTTGCAATAACATGGATGGATCTAGAGGTGATTATGCTAAGTAAAGTAAGTCAGACAGAGATGGTAAAAATATCACATGATCTCACCTATATGTGGAATCTAAAAACAAGCAAACATATAAAACCTCATAGGTATCTAGGCAGACTCATAGATAAAGAAAACAAACCAAACAAGTGGTTATCAGAAGGGAGGGGTATAGGAGGTTGCCTGAAAAATAAGTGGACTGATTAAGAGCTACAAACCTCCACTTATATGATAAATAAGTCACAGGGAGTATAATATACAGCATAAGGAGTATGGTCAATAATATTATAATTACTTTGTATGGGGAAGTTGGACAAATTCCCAGTTAATTCGTTTGCTTCCATTGGAGGCATGAACTATATCATCAGATTTGTTGAAATGGAGAGTCATGAAATAAAGCATCAGAAAATACCTTTAGACCTTTTTAAGATTAGCTATTAAAATGTTTTAAAAATGGACTAATGGAATGTTCTCAGTCTTCAGTTTTCTCATCATGTTCCCCAGTTGCTAACAAAAAATTTTAACTCAACTAACAAATTATCAGAAATATCTTTTAAAAATCAGTGTTTAAGAAAATATGTATTTGAGGCTGCCAGCTCTTCAAAACTCATGCCATACTTATCAGCAATCCCAGTTGTGAATTGCTTATGTTCTAATACGTTTGATAAGTTGTGACTTACAAACAGAAATGAGTTTCCTCAGTGTCTGAAGTCACAGTTAACTATCAAGGAAAGCCAATCCAATAAGCTATGCTTAGTTTATAAATGGCAACCCACTCCAGTATTCTTGCCTGGAAAATCCCATGGCCAGAGGAGCCTGGCAGGCTACAGTCCATGGGGTCACAAAGAGTCAGACACAACTGAGTGATGCCACTTCACTTCAAAGTATTAAATATTTACATTAAATAATCAAGAGAATACTATGACTTCAAAAAATAATATTTCTATTTTATTTTATTTTATTTTATTTTTTTTAACCGAGTTAAAAATAATATTTCTAAATTGAATTTTGATGAAATACAACTGTGGTGTTGGGAAGACTCTTGAGAGTTCCTTGCACTGCAAGGAGATCCAACCAGTCCATCCTAAAGGAAATTAGTCCTGGATATTCATTGGAAGGACTGATGTTGAAGCTGAAACTCCAATACTTTAGCCACCTCATGTGAAGAACTGACTCATTGGGAAAGACTCTGATGCCGGGAAAGATTGAGGGCAGGAAGAAAAGGGGATGACAGAGGACAAGATGGTTGTTTGGCATCACTACTCAATGGACATGAGTTTGAGCAGTCTCTAGGAGATGGTAAAGGATAGGGCCACCTGGCATGCTGCAGCCCATGGGACCACAAAGAGTCAGAAACGACTGAGCAACTGAACTGACTGATAAAGTTATCAAATAATTATCAATATTTTCAAAGGTCTTGTTACATATTTCTCAAACTTGAGTAATTCAAAATTCCTTTCAAGGTAAATGACTTTTAGCTATTTTTGTTATAATAATATTTAACATGTATGCATGTAAGATATGTGTACATGACATACAGATCTTATACATCTATAAGAAAAACTACAAAACCAATAATTAAATTAAAAGTTTAACAATATAATTTTCTCCTACTAAATGAATATAACAACTTATTTTTGAGTTGAGATAAGAGCTACCTGTTTTGTGGAGATCTAATTATTTACTTTTGTCTTTCTGAGCTCTATGAATTTATGGTTTCTTGACATAAATTAATAGTCACTTAGTGGGAATACCTAATTCATAAATAAAATTTGCATTGCTTCTTTTTCTGATCATAGCATAATAATTATGCCATGGCACTATCATGTATCACCAAAGGATTATATACACAAATGGACACTTGTTTGAACAAAACCCATCAGTACATAGTAATAAATTTGTCATCTGTGAAAAATGTTTAAATTAGTATTTTTAATTAGTCTCCATAACACAGAAGTGCATGTGTGTGTGTTGTGTGCTGAGAAGTGTATGGTGAAGTGGTAAGTGCTGATGTAGAAAGGGTAGCAAGTTACCCAGAAAATCTAGCTAAGATGATTAATGAAGGTGGCTACACAAAATAACATATTTTCAATGCAGACAAAATAACTTTATACTGGAAGGAGATGTTATAATACCTGGGGCTTTCATAGCTAAAGAGCATAAGTTGATACTGGACTTCAAAGAACAGACTGACTCTCTTGTTAGGCGCTAACACAGCTGGTGACTTTAGAAACCAATGTTCATTTGTCTTTCTGAAAATCCTAGAGCCCTTAAGAATCATGCTAAATTTTCTCTGCCTGTGCTCTAATCAACAGACCAAAAATCCTAATGACTGTATATCTGTTTACAGCCCACTATTGAGACCTATTGCTCAGAAAAAAATTTTTTTTCTTTCAAAATATGTATGCTTATTCAAATGCTTATTGACAGCGCAGCTGATCTCTCAAGAGCTCTGATGACGTACAGTGAGTCTCATGTTGTTTCCATGCCTGCTAACACAATATTCATTCTGTAGCCCATAGATCATGGAGTTATTTCAACTTTGGGGTTTTATTATTTAAGGGAAAAAATGGGTAAGGATACAGCTTCCATAGCTAAGAATTCCTTTAATGAGTCTGGGAAAAGTAAGTTGAAAATCTTCTGGAAGAATTCACCATTTTAGATGTGTTAAGAACATTTGTGATTCATGGGAAGTGTTCAAAATATCAACATTAGCAAGAGTTTGGGAGAAGCGGATTTCAACTCTCCTGGATTACTTTGAGGGGTTCAAGACTTCAGTGAAGGGAGTAACTGGATAATTGATGGAAAGAACAAGGGGACCAGAATTAGAAGTGGAGCTTGGAGATGTAACTGAATTGCTGCAATCTTGTGATAAAACCTTAAGGAATAAGAAGTTACTTCTTATGGATAAACCAAGAATCTGGTTTCTTGAGGTGGAATCTACTCCTGGTAAAGATGCCGTGAAGACAGTAGAAATGACAAGAAGGATTTTGAATATGACATAAACTTAGGTGATCAAGCAGTGGCAGGGTTTGACAGGATTGACTCCAATTTTAAAAGAAGTTTTACTGTGGGTAAATAACTATAAAACAGCATTAAATGTTCCAGAAAGGAACATTTATAAATGTTGTGAAAGGAAGAGTCAATTGATGTGGCAAACCTTATTACTGTCTTATCTTAACAAAGTGTCACAGCCACCCCGAACTTCAGCAACCACCACCCTGGTCAGCCATCAACACTGAAGCAAAACCCTCCCTGAGCAAAAAGATTACAATTCACTGAAGCCTCAGATGAAGGTTAATATTTTTTTTAACATTTTTTATTTCTCATGCACATTCTTTTAGATATAATGCTGTTGCACACTTAAGATATTAGAGTTTAATGTGAATATAACTTGGGGAATATAACATGGGGAAACAAACAAAAAAAAACTTGTGTGATTCACATTATTGAGATATTTTCTTTATTTAAAGCAAACTTGCAATTCTTTGAAGTATCAGTTCAGTTCAGTTCAGTCACTCAGTCATGTCTGACTCTTTGAGACCCCATGAATCACAGCATGCCAGGCCTCCCTGTCCATCACCAACTCCCCGAGTTCACTCAAGCTCACGTCCATCGAGTCAGTGATGCCATCCAGCCATCTCATCCTCTGTTGTCCCCTTCTCCTCCTGCCCCCAATCCCTCCCAGCATCAGGGTCTTTTCCAATGAGTCAACTCTTCGCATGAGGTGGCCAAAGTACTAGAGTTTCAGCTTCAGCATCATTCCTTCCAAAGAACACCCAGGGCTTATCTCCTTCAGAATGGACTGGTTGCATCTCCTTGCAGTCCAAGGGACTCTCAAGAGTCTTCTCCAACACTTTAGTTCAAAAGCATCAATTCTTTGGCACTCAGCTTTCTTCACAGTCCAACTCTCGCATCCATACATGACCACTGGAAAAACCATAGCCTTGACTAGACGGACCTTTGTTGGCAAAGTAATGTCTCTGCTTTTGAATATGCTATCTAGGTTGGTCATAACTTTTCTTCCAAGGAATAAGCGTCTTTTAATTTCATGGCTGCAGTCAAAGATACCTGTCCTTTATTTTTTTGGTAAAAGCTTATCAAGGCGAGTTTGAACAGTCTTTGCTTTGGCCTTTTTTATTGTTAAAATTTTTATATAATCAACAAACTTTTAAAATTTAAACATAATTGAAAAAACATTGTGGTATTTTCAGATATATAACATAATGATCCAAAATATACAATGGTCACGATGATTAGCAACCATTTGTCTCCATATAAAGTTATTAGAATAGTATTAATCATATTCCTTATACTGTATATTGCAATCCTGTAGCTTGTTAATATCATAACTATCAATAGAACTTTGTACCTCTTAATTCCATTCACCTATTTCTCCCATCATCTCCACCCCGCTCCTCTATGGCAGCTACTTGTTTGTCCTCTGTATTTGTGATTCAATATTTTTTTTCGTATGCTTGTTTGCTTTACTTTTTAGAGTCTACATATAAATAAGATCATGTATTAGTCATCTTTTATTATCTGATTTTTTTTTCATTTAACATAATCCCATCTAGACTCATCCATGTGTTCACAATGTCAATGTTTTAATATTATTTATTGCTCTGTAATATTTCAATGATTATATATCATATCTTCCTTATCTATTCATTTACTGATGTACACATAGGCTGAGTCCATATTTTGACTATTATAAATAATGTTACAATAAGCATAGGGTGCATATATCTTTTCAAATTAGGGTTTTTGTTTTCTTTAGGTCAATAACCCAGAGTGAAATTGCTGGATTCTTTGGTAATTCTCTTGCTTTATCCATGATCCAGCGGATGTTGGCAATTTGATCTCTAATTCCTCTGCCTTTTCTAAAACCAGCTTGAACATCTGGAAGTTCACGGTTGACGTGTTGCTGAAGACTGGCTTGGAGAATTTTTAGCATTACTTTACTAGCATGTGAGATTCGTGCAATTGTGTGGTAGTTTGAGCATTCTTTGGCATTGGAATGAAAACTGACCCTTTCCAGTTCTGTGACCACTACTGACTTTTCCAAATTTGCCGGCATATTGACTGTAGCACTTTCACAGCACCATCTTTCAGGATTTGAAATAGCTCAGCTAGAATTCCATCACCTCCACTAGCTTTGTTCGTAGTGATGTTTTCTAAGGCTCACTTGACTTCACATTCCAGGATGTCTAGCTCTAGGTGAGTGATCACACCATCATGATTATCTTGGTCATGATCTTTTTTGTACAGTTCTTCTGTGCATTCTGCCACCTCTTCTAAAAATCTTCTGCTTCTGTTAGGTCCATACCATTTCCGTCCTTTTTCAATCCCATATTTGTATGAAATGTTCCCTTGGTATCTCTGATTTTCTTGAAAACATCTATTTCTGCTTTATTGGCTATGCCAAGACCTTTGACTGTGTAGATCAAAGTAATCAGTGGAAAATTCTTAAAGAGATGGGAATACCAGACCACCTGACCTGCCTCTTGAGAAACCTATATGCAGGTCAGGAAGCAACAGTTAGAACTGGGCATGGAACAACAAACTGATTCCAAATAGGAAAAGGAGTACATCAAGGCTGTATATTGTCATCCTGCTTATTTAACNGGCCTGGCGTGCTGCGATTCGTGGGGTCGCAAGGAGTCGGACATGACTGAGCGACTGAACTGAACTGAAAAGATAGAGAGATAGAGAGATAAATATAGGCTTTTCTGGTGTCACAGTGATAAAGAATCCACCTGCCAGTGCAGGAGATAACAGGTTCATTCCTGAGTAAGGGAAATTCACTGGAGAAGGAAATGGGAACCCATTCCAGTATTCTTGCCGGGGGATGCCAGAGACAAAAGAGCTACGTGGACTATAGTCCATGGGATCGCAAAAGAGTCAGACAAAAGTTAATGACCAAAGCAAAAAATATAAATATGTATAAATATATAGTAATACATATGTTTGTTTGTATATATACATATATACATTTTTATCCATTCTTTTATTAATGGACACTTGAGTTGCTTCCCTATCCTGCCTATTGTAAATAGTGTTGCTTTGACCATTGGGTTGCATTGTAGCTGGTCAGTTGCTAAGTCATGTCTGACTCTTTGTGACCCCATGAACTGCAGCACACCATTCTTCCCTGTCCTTCACTATCTTCCCGAATTTGTTCAAATCATGTCCATTGAGTCAGTGATGCCATCCAACCAGCTCATCCTTTGGTGCCCCTTCTCCTCTTGCCCTCAGTCTTTCTCACCATAAAGTTATTTTCCAGTGAGTCACCTGTCTGTATCAGGTGACCAAAGTATTGGAGTTTCAACTTCAGCATGAGTCCTTCCAAAGAATATTCAAGGTTGATTTCCTTTAGGAATGACTGGTTTGATCTCCTGGTGGGCCAAGGGACTCTCAAGAGTCTTCTCCAGAGCTACCATCAGTTCTTTCGTGTTCACCTTTCATTATGGTCCAACCCGCAACATCCATACATGACTATTGGAAAAACCATAACTTTGACTATATGGGCCTTTGTTGGAAGCTTTTCTTCCAAGGAGCAAGTGCCTAAAAATAGAACTACCATATTTCCAAGCAATTTCATTCTTGGCTATATATCTGTTAAAAAAAACAGTAAATAAAAAAATTTGAAAAGATACATGCACCCCCAATTTAGGTTTAGAAAAGGATTTAGAAAAGGCAGAGGGACAAGAGATCAAATTGCCAGCTCTGTGGTTTCCCTTTTCTCTATGTCCTCACCAACATTTGTTATTTGTAGATGATTTGATGATAGTCACTCTGATACGTGTGTGGTTATCTCATTCTTGTTTTGCTTTACATTTCTCTAATAAGAGAAACCTGTACATCTACAATCTGTAGAACCATATGAATATCTTATTTGGAAAAATGTTTATTCAGGTCTTCTGCTAATTAAAAATTTTTTTTAATATTAAGTTGCATGAACTGTTTATATATTTTGGATATTAACCCCTAGTTGATCATGGTTCATATCATTTGCAAATATTTTCTCCCATTCTGTAATTTGTCTTTTCATTTTGTCAGTGGTTTCCTTTGCTGTGGAAAAGCATTTAAACTTAATTAGGTCCCATTTATTTATTTATTTATTTTATTTCTTTTGCCTTAGAAGACATTTAAAATCATTGCTATAATTTATGTCAAAGAGTATTCTGGTTATGCATTCTTCTAGGATTTTTATGGTTTCTGGTCTTACATTTAAGTCTTTAATCTATTTGGGGCTCATCTTTGATATAGTATGAAGAACTTTTCTAATCTCATTGTTTTACACATAGCTGTCCAGTTTTCCCAGTACAGCTTATTAAAGAGAGATTTTTCCATTGTATATTCTTAACTTCTTTGTTATAGTTTAATTGGCCATAGGTGAATGGCTTTATTTCTGTGCTCTCTATTCTGTTCCATTGATCTATTTATATGTACCTGTGTTTGTACCAGTACTATGCTGTTTTGATTACTGTAGCTTTGTGATATGGTCTGAAGTCTGAGAGCCTGCTACCTCCAGCTTTGCTCTTTTTTTCTCAAGACTGCTTTCACAATTCAAGGTCTTTTGTGCTTCCATATAGATTTTAGGATTATTTGTTCTGGTTCTGTGAAAAATACCATGAGTATTTTGACAAGGATTGCATTAAATCTGTAGGTTGCTTTGGGTAGTATAAGTATTTTAATATTCTTCCAGTCCAAGACCATGGGATTCTTTTTCATTTCTTTGTATTATGCAGTTTTCTTTATCAAGGTTTTATAGTTTTCAGAGTATAACATCCTAAGTTAAGTTTATTGGAGAAGGCAATGGCACCCCACTCCATTTCTCTTGCCTGGAAAATCCCATGGATGGAGGAGCCTGGAAAGCTGCAGTCCATGGGGTCGCTGAGGGTCGGACACAACTGAGTGACTTCACTTTCACTTTTCCCTTTTCTGCATTGGAGAAGGAAATGGCAACGCACTGCAGTGTTCTTGCCTGGAGAATCCCAGGGATGGGGGAGCCTGGTGGGCTGCTGTCTATGGGGTCGCACAGAGGCAGACACAACTGAAGCGACTTAGCAACAGCAGCAGCAGCAGCATGCTATATCATAGTTTTTCCAGTCTTTTAAGTGAGCATATAAAAAGTGCCCTTCTTTTGAAATTTGTATTGGTAGGAAGAGAAATTACATTAGAAAACTAAAGATAAAACAGAGGTTTATAGAGGAAAAATAATATTTTTTGGCTGGAATTCTATTTCTTTGTATGAATTAAAATTTTAAATCATCCAACATTTGATATTTAGACAGGGCAGTTAGGACAAAATGATGAAACTTAGTCACTGTGCATATATTTTTCCAAGTAGGTAATTTTCTGAAACAGTATTTCAGGTATAGCTTTCAGCTAAATATTTAATGTCAGTTTGGTTGGCTTTCCTGTTGGTTGTAAAATAGTTTATAATGGACTCGTGGTTTTTGATCAAATATCAATCCATTATATTATAAATATTTAGTTGGCACCTGACAGATAATAAACAGTTTATTAGAGTTCAAGAAATTTTTAAAAATGAAACATGATACCCTCTCAAAGAGCTCAAAATCTTTTGCATGTACAGTTTTATTAAAACAAGAAATTTGAAAATTCGCTATCAGGGCTAATTTTAAAGTAGTAATCTTTTCCCTAACTATATCAGCTATTGTAATAAATTCCACCTGTCTCGTGACTCCTGGCAGAATATCATAGTGCAGTCATCTTGGAAATATAATCGTTCTTCACTTAGATCAGTCCAGACACACTCAGAAATCAATCAACACAGCCTTTTATATTCCTCTTGATGACCTTGATATTTTTATATTTACACTCACCACAAAAGCTTTTGTTCCTTTTATTTTCCAGAAATATTTTATATAAAGAAATTAATAAGATGCATGTTATAAAAATGAAACAAATTAAAATTGTCTTTGGTTTATGATAAAATCATAAACCAGCAACCAAGGTCATTTTAACAATGAGGCTAGTGAAAGCGCATGTGCAAAGATCAGACAGTACGTTTTTCAGAGTCACTTGAGTATTCTTACATTATAATTTGTATAAGTGATATAAAAACAGTGTATTTTGAACATTTTCAGAGGAAATTTTTTGCTGTTTTTGTAGAATCACATGTTGTTCAAATTTATAACAGCTTCTGTTCAGATTATTTTTCCTTCCAGTTTTATTGAAATATAATAAACATGCAGCTCTAAGCTGAAAGCTTACAGGATAATAATTTAACTTACATATATCATGAAATAATTACCACAGTGAGTTTAGTGGATATCTATCATCTTATCTACAAATACAAAATTAAAGAGAATCTTTTTTTCTTCGGATTAGAACTCTAACGATTTGTCAGCTTTCATATATAACATATGGCAGTATTAATTATATTAATCATGTTGTACAGTATATCTCTAGTACATATTTATCTTACACTGGAAGTTTATACCTTTTGACTGTCTTCTTCCAATTCCCCTTGTCCCCACTCTCCACTTCTAGTAACCACAAATCTGATCTTTTTTTCTATTGATTTGATTGCTTGTTTCTAAAGTATAATTGACCTACAACACAATGTTAGTTCCTGGTGTACAATATAATGTTTCAATATTTCTATACATTTCAAAATAATCACCACAGTTAAGTCTAGTTGCCATCTGTCATCTTACAAATATATCACATAGTTATTGACTATTTTGCTCACTCTGTGCATTTCATATTCATGACTTATATATTTTGCAACTGGAAGTTTGTATCTCTTTATTCAAAGTCACAACAGCTTTTGTTCACAGAATTTTATAAAAAGAAAGAACAAAACAATTTGTTTCTATGGAAATGAAGAAGTCAGGAAGGCTCATTTTTTAATTGATGTAAAGGTCAGATAATGGTTTTCATGAAGGCTCAGCAGTAAAGAATCTGCCTGCCAGTGCAAGAGATGTGGATTTAATCCCTGGTCAGGCAAGATACCCTGGAGAAGAAAATGGCAACCCCCCTCCAGTATTCTTGGCTAGGAGATCCCATGGACAGAGGGAGCCTTGCAAGCTATATAGTTCATGGGGTTAAAAAAGAGTTGGATACAGATTAATGACTAAACAACTATAGTTCCTCTAACAAATAGGTTACGTGAGAACCAATCTGTGGTTAATATGGTCAAAAGTTAAAACTAAATGCAGTTCAGTGAAAAATGATGAAAATTAATACTTCTAAACTATATTTCTGACCTTTTTCTTTTTACCATACTTTTCAATAATCATTCTTTATAAATGCTTGTAGTTAAAAAAACCAGATCATTCTCAAATTATGTTGACTAGAGTAATTCAAATAAATACAAACAAAAATTAGACTTTGATTCACTACCTCCTTTCAGGTGTGTGTTAGAAGAGAGAAGAAATCATCTCTATTTTCAGTTCTCCATGAATGGGAAGTCAAACTAGAGAGAAAAGCATTAATTAAGCATTGGTATTTTTAAGACCATAATTTTAGTTTCTTCTTTCCTTTCTTAAATAAAAGAAAATATACATGGAAAAATTAATCCCTGTGTAACAGCCTTTTTCTCTATAAATATATATATATATATTATATAAATATAGCCAAAATCTGCCCAAATAAAATATTTTCCTGGAATTTTTTCTTCCTTGGTATCATTTCAGTATGTAATATTTTGGTTATTTATAGCATAAAGTATGAAAACATGCTCAGTATACTAAAACCTGATTTCATTATTTCCATGATGCTTTTTTTTGAATAGCTCACCTTTGTTTTTCTAGTCATTTTTTTAAAATACTGAAATTAATAATTTTTTCCCCAAATAAAATAATACAGCCTGGCTTCTCAGAGCAGGAAATACTTTTATTTTGTATATCTCTTGTTCTTCAGACATGAAAAAAGTTATGAATTTCAAAATAGCAATAATAATAGACCAATGGGTGATTTTCTTAAAAGACTATAAACTTTATAAAATGATATGTTGGTATGCTTTTATAAGAACTCACTATTGGTTTTC
>SJYA01001586.1:249881-311960 GCA_006410615.1 Neotragus moschatus
TTTATAAAACAAAATTTTATAAAAAATAAAATTTTTATTAAAATATAAAAATTTATAAAAAATAAAAATTTATAATTTAATTTATAAAAAATACAATTTCCCTACTGTGTTTCATTTACAGAGGTTTTGCAAATGCAGAAATATATAGGTCTATATCTATAACCATGTCTTCGAGAAATCATTTCAGATAAATAAAAACAAAGTTTTACTTATAAGTGTTAAAATAGAAATCCTTCGGTGTTACATTTCCTATATAAATGTAATCCTCTTAAAAGGTAGAACTAAAAATGAAATATATGTATGTAGTTATTCCCTGCTTGGAAAAGCTCCCTTTAAAATTTCTTGCTTGAACAATGGTTTAAGAAATGGCTATCTAATAAATTACTGAAATATAAATACTTGAAAAATAAAAAATAAATCAATTAAATTACTGAAAAATAAATACTATAAATATAAAATAGAAATATATAGTACTTGTTCATCAAAAAAATCAATATTCAGATGTTGAAGTTTCTGCCATTTCCTACATTTTTGATCTTATTTATAAGCCTCCATAACTTACAACGTCTCAGTTTGGATGATGGTGGAAATGTATGTTTCTTCAATTAACTGTTGGACATCTGGAATGTGAAGAACATTACCATATATCCAGATACCCACTGACAAAAAAATCATTAGCTGCTCTTTCAAGAATCCTAAACTACATTAAAATAAAATAGTTTAAAGATTTGTGGTGACATAATCCTTTCTAAGTTTTGGTCTTTTCTTTTAAAAGAAAGCTTTGTCTTGTTGCTTAAATAATGATGAGGTTCAGAGCAGTCCACCCCCAAAATATGTCACTTTGGCATAGTATTTTGAATAAAGTTACTTAAGAAACAACTGATTTAGAGGATATTCTGACCCTCATTTGTCGCCCTGAAAGAAGGAAATAAAACTCCCATATGAAAAATACCCTTCCTGTACCAGGAGATAGAGAGACATCTTTATCACTTGAGATAGAGAGTTCAAGGCCAAGGAGAGTCTAAACAAACCTTGTTACTCCTTTACTCATTCACTTCCCGGTACCCAGAAGCTTTTGTCTCTCAGTTCTGTAGAAATTTATTATTTGTTTATAAAAAGGTATATAAACAGCCTGCTTTGTTCCCTTCCTTAAATCCAATATGTACTCCTGTATATAGAAATTAAACTTGGTTTTCTCCTGTTATTTTGTCTGATGTCAGTTAAATTATTAGATCAGCCAAGGAACCTAGAAGGGAAGAAAGGAAAAGTTTTCTTCTCTACAATAGCATGTCAGAGTTGACTCCATGTCAAGAGTTGTAACTTGAGCATTAAGGACTTATTTATCTACTTAAAATATTTTCTTTCTTGGGTCTGAGCTTTCCCACTGTAATGCCAATGTCAATGGTTTGTTGATTATTTCCCCCCAAATCAGTAGATTTTTTTTTTTAATTTTTATTTTTTAGTTTGTTTTGCCTTACAATACTGTACTCATTTTGCCATACATTGACATAAATCAGCCATAAGTGTACCTGAGTTCCCAATTCGGACCCCCCCCTTCCCCCTCCCTCCCCACANTTCCGTATATATGTGTCAGTATACTGTATTGGTGTTTTTCTTTCTGGCTCACTTCACTCTGTATAATTGGCTCCAGTTCCATCCACCTCATTAGAACTGAAAATCAGTAGATTTAGAGTTAAGCAGTAACCTAAATCATAGCAGTGCATGATTTGAGATTATACAATTTTGTCAGGAAATAAACCAAATTTTAGGAAATCCTGCTGGCTCATTTAGGTGACCTTACCTGAAAATTAAAATGAAGCCCTTTAGTAACAGACATATTTGTGAATATCTTCCTAAGAACATGTTTTTAGGAGGATTACTCTTCAAGAATGAAGTTGGCTCTTCTCAGGTTTTATGTGCAGTAAAATGTTTTTCCACAATTGAACAAAATTTTGAAGACTCAATTTGCATAAAAACAAAGGATGTCTGAAGTCTCAATGTCATTAAGTGATGTCAACCAAGAAATTACATTTCCCATTCTATTTTCCTAATAATAGCTACATTTATTGAGAAGTTAACATGCTTCAGTTAGAAAAGAGAACATGGGAAAATTAATATCATTCATAAAAACTGAAAACAAATCAGAAAAGAGGAATTCATTAAATATGTCTATATTTATCAGCATTTGTATTTGTATTAATTTCTATATATATTAAAATTATTATTGCATATTTAAAATATTTTTTTAAAGTACTGACTTGAGAATGAAAAGACCTGAAAGTTCTGGATTAACCTAAAAACCATGTTTTTCACAAAGGACAATTAATTCTATGGATTTTTGATGTACTTTTTAAGGACAATAGATATATAGTGTGAATCCCAATAGAAGTATTCAAAGAGAACTTCTGTAAACACTCCTAAGAGCACATCTACCAATCTACTTACTTCTTTTTTATTATGGACATAAGATTCATATTTCTATAGAATACATTTCATTCTCTTTTCTATTCAATTTCTCCTCCCTCTGCTACATTATCATTTTTTATCTCTTATGGATTATTTCAATTAGGATAAAATCCTGACATAATATGTGCTGTATTAAAATATGTGTTTGTAGGGGACTTCCCTGGTGGCCCAGGGGTGAAAATTTTGCCTTCCAATGCAAGGAATGTGGGTTTGATTCTTGGTCAGGGAACTAAGATCCCACATGACTCATAGCCAAAAAAAAAGGACATAAACAAAAGGCAGAAAATATTGTAACAAATTCAGTAAAGACACACAAAAAATAAAATATATGTTTGTACCCACATTCTGCTCCAATTCATGCCCCATTTCTTTGCAGCATTATATAAAAGAACTCCTCTAAAATAGTGCTTTCATCTGTTATCCTTCATTTACTCTTCAAACCAGTATAATTAGACCTTCTTCCATACCAATTCCAACAGCTGTTGTTAAGGTCAACAATTACTAGCCGATTGCTAAATCCAGTGATTTTAGTTCTCAAGATGGTTGATCTATCACCAACTCGTTTTTTCACTTAGCTTTCAAGACATCAGTCTCTCTTGATTTTCCTCCTGCCTTCATGGCTGCTGCTTCTTTGGTTTGTTTTTCCTTTTCCTTTTAACCTCTTGAAAAGTCCAAGGGCTAAGGTCTCAGATGTCTCTTCTTTACCTACACTTACTCTGTGGGAGACCCCAATCAATCTTATAGGAGGAGTAAATATTATTTGTCTTCGTAGGAGTTCCCACTTTATATCTCTACATCTGACTATTCCTCTGAATTGTAAACTTTCATATCTACCATTGGATATCAATACTCACTTCAAACTTAACATTTTGATTTCTTGTACTCGCAAATCCTTTCCTCCTCATCCACCCTGTTTTATTTGTTGGAGTGGTCTATATTTCCTCTATTTCTTTCACACACCATACCTAATTTATCAGTAAATTCTTTTGGCTTAAGTTTAAAAATAGATCTCTTTTTTTAACCAATCTCAGAATTTCTACCTCTACAACTAAATTCCAAGCCATTATTGTCTCATGTCTAGACTGTTGCAATAGTTTATAACTGGAATTTTCTTTGTGCTTTTGCTCTCTACTCTTACAATGAATCTTTCAGAATGTGAGTGAAATTATGTCACTCATATAAAAATCCTTTAATGAATTCTCACAGTAATTAGCAAAATTCAAGCAATGCCTTATAAGACTCTACATGTTCTGGGCTCCTTCCAGGCTACCACCCTAATACTCATTTGCTTTCTCTCTCGCCTCTTGCAAACTTAACTCTCTCATATATTCCAGGTATACTTGGAAGGCTAAAACACTCTGAGCACATTTTTGGCTAACTTATGTACATTGACTCTTCCTTTTGCCTGAAATGCTGACTTTCAGATAAGCTTGTAGTTCACTTCTATCAGAGTTTTCGTTATTTTCTTATCTGTTTGCCTATTGATTGTATTACCCTTTCTGAAATAAAAAGTCACCAAGGGCCAGGACTTCCTTCACCTGTTTGTAACCCCAGAACCTGTAAGATTTCTGTCATGTAGTATTTCATAAATCTGAAAGACTTAGAAAAATCCTTCATGTTTCCATGTCACCTCAAAATGTATTCTATAGTTTCCTAATATGTTTTACCATAAACCTTGACTTTTCTGTAAATATATTCTACCTAACTTTTTCTAATTATTTTAGCCAAGAAAATTTAATTACAGCCCACCTTTAGTCCAACTCCATTACTAGCTTATAGCCCAGGCTCCTTCTGTATCCCATTATCCACACATATTTATAATACTTCACATCTCATTGTTGATTTGCTCATATGATACTATCAGGTATAGGAAGTTTTGGAGTCATGAATATAAGTTTGTATAATGGTAAGTTTCTCTAAATTTCCCAGGTAAACTTAGTAAGTATTTTCTCCATATACTACAAGTAATAGGATCTAAAACTTATAAGCTGTGTGGCTTTGGGCTAAGCAACATCACTTATCCACAGTTTGCTCAGTTGTAAAATGAATCATCTACTCTTATCATTTCATAAAAAATAGAAGATGCCTAATAAAACACCTGAAACAAGTAGATACGGAGAAATGCATGCATATTCTCTGTCCTTCTCAAGCCTATTATCATTCAATCCTATCACCTGTGTATATCACAGCTCTATATTTATCATTCAACTTCTAGTTTCTCTGTTTTCATTGATTTAATTATTTTTCTTGAAGTTTTTTTTCCCCCATTACTTACTATATTATTATAGCTATAATCAAGACATATTCTCTTGCTAGGCACCAATCTACCACTGTTTTCAATTTTAAACATGTGCCTTGAAGCTTTAAAATGTGTACATTCATAAGAAATTGAAGAGGATAAGATAGCTTCCTATGAACCTTGTCCATCAAAAGAGGCATTTATATGAAATCTTTTAAATATATGAGTTAGGGCGTCAGGAGGAAAAATTTTTCTTTTATCCTTCTAAGTTCTTATGGCCGATTGAAGAATTAACATGAGATGGGTTAAGAAGAGAGAAAACAAATGTTCAATAACTTGTATACATGGAAGAGACCCAGGAAAACAGAGTAACTCTTAGGGAAGGTGGCATATCTCATGCTGTCCCTCTTGACTTCTTGTGGCTGGACTAAACTTGATATAAGATAGATTAACCAAAAAGAAAGAAATTTTAGTTCATGTGTATGAAGTTCTCATAAAAATGAGACCTAAGAAGTGGTCAAAATTGAAAGCTTCTATATATTTTAGATGAAGGAACAGTAAAGTTGTGAGTTATTGACAGGATGAAGAAACTTAGACTTTGGGTGCTCAGTTAATGAAGAATCTAAACAGAATTTGGTCTTGGGGTAGTAATTTACAGAAGTAACAATTTTGTTTATAAAAGACTTCTCATCTCAAACCCTGTCTCTAGTGATAAGGGGGGGGGGGTCTTTCTGCCTCCAGATGCAGGAAGCACACCTTTCACAAGAGAGGCTTATTTCCTGTCTTCACAGAAACAGAAAGGAGAATCTGAGCATCCCTCTTGTGTTGGCCATTTCTTTAGTAAGTCTAATTCAAAATAATCAATATATTATCGAAACACATTTGGGGGCAGCCTACCATGGGACCTGACATTGAGGAAATGCACAAAGCCCGCACCTTAAATACCATCTTCAGCAAGACCAAAGAGGTTGATTGGGTTAGTGGTCTGGGCTTGAAAGAAGAGGAAGGCAATAGACAAGGAGATGGGAAAGCAAATATTTATTGGGCCATGAAGAGAAGTATTAAATGGTTTGAGGAAAGATTTTTTTTCTTTAAGCAGTATGCTTTATTTATTTTTTTTTTACCTTTTTAAAAATTTTTATTTTTTATTTTTTAGTTTGGTTTGCTTTACAATACTGTATTTGTTTTGCCATACATTGACATGAATCAGTCACGAGTGTAGCAGTATGCTTTAAAATAATATGATCCTACTTCAAAATTACTGTACCTTTTCTGTAAATCAGAGATGGTTGAACTTTTTCATTAGTTAAACTAGATAAATAATTTATAAGTGAAGATAAAGTGAGAGCTCTGTATTGAAATTAGAATATTTTCTCTGAGGAAGCAAAAAACAAACGATTGATTAGATTAAAAAGAAGTTCTTCCAAGTAATGCTATTTCTGTCACATTATCCAAAACAACAGATTTTCTTCTGGCTTTTAGATTGTGTTTTTAGTCCCTGTTGGGTCATTTTGTCCATTAAGCACTTTCCTTTAAGGTTCTGAGTAATTGTTCCTTTTAAGCATAGTATAAAAACTAATTTGTTGTCAAATGTCCTGATGGTTTTCTTATTTTTTTCTAAGTACTAGATTTTCTTTTATATCAATTGAATTTGCAATCACAACCATTCATTCAGGAGAAAAAAGCCTTCAGATTGCAAAATAGACCAATTTAAAGGAAAGTTCATTGTGACATTTAAACCTCATGAATCAGTTTGCCTCATGTTAAGCTTTGCTGGTAGTGCTGAACAAGGAAAAAGAAATTTGGGGGAAAATAAAAAGTAATGTTGGTAGGCCATATTAATTGTAAATCAGATAAAACTTGTTATTTAAAAACTTTTATCCTTATTTTTCTATAAGATTATTTTAAATATATATTCTTGCAATTTATGTGTGTTACAAGACAAACTAAATTATGTCTCAAGTTTGAAAGAAATGTTGTTTTGAGTACATTGAATATTCTGAAGAAATTACTATTCATTTTATTTCATTACAGTTATTATTGTGCCATAATTCTTTTCCACAGATTTCAATTCCCTTGAGAAATTCCCATACATTTGAAAATACTATCAAATCTATTCTAGTAATAAAGAAACCCTTGAGAAATCTTAGAAACATGCTAAAATGATACATATACTGAATGTTCTCAGCGTTAGTCTATAATGCTAGGTCTAGAAGTATATTTTAAGGTTAAAAATACCTTTACATGATAGATAGAAAGAGCTAAACATACAAATGTAGATACATCTACAAATTATCAATATACTTATCTATTATCTATATTATCTATCATTTGTCTCTTACAGTGATTACAGATATCTAGTAGTAAATATCTTTACAATAAAAACCCATATTTTTAAAAATCAAAATTAATCGTATAGGAAGTTGCAAATTAGTTTGATTTAGCCACATCAGTTTGAGCATAAAAAGATTTCTTAATATTAGGTTTATAAACACTTTCCTTAAGCAAGAAATATTTTGTTGTAGGAAACATGCTTAAAAGTCTATTCTCCTTTCAATAAATTCTATTTTAGAAAACAATGTTATACTTCTTGTGAAAGAAGTTGAGAAAGTCTCCTTTGAGGTATAAAACTGAGGGAAACATACTTCCTTCTGAAGGTCCTGCCTCTGAACTTTTCTCTACTGCACAGTTATTTATTACCAGAAAATATTTAACAAAATGCTTTTCCTATTTTACAACTGAGATTTATCTGTAAGATAAACTTCTAAATTAAGAGTATGTCCCAAGGCACTTGAGGGAACTTTTTATCCCATAATTCTATTTCATGTGACATTTCTTTGCCAGAGATCTCCATTTTTAAGGGAAGTTTATAGTAACTGAAAAGTCTGTATGCTATGGTTTTAAATTTAGAACTAAATTCTCTAGAAATAGTGAATATAATCATTCCACAATATGTATAAATAATTTTTTTTGTATTTTCCCATCAAATATTCAAATATGACAAGAAATTTTACATATACTTAAAATTGACTTTTTAAAATATATTACTGATGCTGAAAACTCAGCTTCTGTACACTGATGCTGAAAGGAATCTGAGACAGAACTCTGGGTGAAGTAGAAACGAATAGCTTTACTGCTTTACCAGTCAATCCTAAAGGAAATCAGTCCTGAATATTCATTGAAAGGAGTGATGCAGAAGCTGAAATTCCAAAACTCTGGCTACCTCATACAAAGAACTGACTCATTGGAAAAAGACTCTGATGCTGGGAAAGATTGAAGGCCGGAGAAGGGGACAACAGAGGATGAGATGGCTTCCCTGTCCATCACCACCTCCCAGAGCTTACTCAAACTCACATCCATAGGGTCAGTGAAGCCATCCAACCCTCTCATCCTCTGTAGTCCCCTTCTCCTCCTGCCTTCAATCTTTCCCGCATCAGGGTCTT
The DNA here is from genome assembly GCA_006410615.1 of Neotragus moschatus. Taxonomy (NCBI): domain Eukaryota; kingdom Metazoa; phylum Chordata; class Mammalia; order Artiodactyla; family Bovidae; genus Neotragus; species Neotragus moschatus. The sequence goes on from SJYA01001586.1 coordinate 258,030, forward strand.
TTCCATTGAGTCAGTTCTTCACATGAGGTGGCCAAAGTATTGGAGTTTCAGCTTCAGAATCAGTCCTTCCAATGAATATTCAAGACTGATTTCCTTTAGAGTTGACTGGTTGGATCTTCTTGCTATCAAGGGACTCTCAAGAGTCTTTTCCAACACCACAGTTCAAAAGCATCAATTCTTCAGCACTCGGCCTTNTTTGTTCATAGTGATGCTTCCTAAGGCCCACTTGACTTCACATTCCAGGATGTCTGGCTCTAGGTGAGAATGCACTGATCATAGCAAACGCCTTCTTCCAACAACACAAGAGATATCATCTGAGCCACCAGGCAAGTCCACAGGGAAGTCCAAACTTTCGATAAGCTTTATCTGGCCTCAGGTGGGCTTCTCTGGAATGAAGAATGCTGACATTTTCCATTAATTGGGGAGTTTAGTTCTATAAAGAGCTCAAAATATATTATGTCTATCCTTTGAGGCAGAATCAGGACTGTGCCCCAAGACTGCACTATTGTTGGCTGCTCTTCCTTTTCTCTGCATCCCCTCCCTTCCCTGATTAGCAATTGTTTTAATTTGTCCTTTGGGACTCAGGGAAGGTCATGAAGGCTGGAGTCTATTCCATACAAACAAGTAATTGGACACAAGGAATGGTTTCCATGATCTGGAACCCATCAGGGCTTGCTTTCATAACCAGTGCTGTGGAGAGTTTCTACTGCACCCTACTGGGGCAAGATTGGAGAATCAATCAAATAGTATATCTTCCACTTCCTAAAACCTAGAAAATATGTATCCAAATAAAAGTCCACTCTTACTTCTTAAGACTTTTGGTCTTATGGGAAGGATTTCACTGCCTGACTCAGAACTTATCCAATATTCTTTTTAACATAGTTCAATTTCAAATTTCTTTACCTATTAAGAGTCTTGCTTATTTGGGGATGAAAATCTTAATTGAAGAGTCTTTTTTTTAACAAAAGGATGCCAATATGATTTTGAATAATAAGTTTTATTATTGATTCTTTTCTGTAATTAAGAAAATAGTTTATGCAGATGTCTATGCTAATCTATTTCAAAGAACTATATTCTCTTAAGAGATTGATATTCATTGAGAGAACTTAATGTTCCTCAAAGAAAATATAGCTTGATAAAATAAAAAAGACTAGCTTGAAATCCCCAGTCTTCTTTATATTTAATTTGTAACATAAATGAGAAATTAAAGAGTACCAAAAACTATAATGGCACATATTTTCCCTAGACTTATAGTTTATATGTATTAATTGAAAAAACAGATTGGAATTTGAAAAAAATATATAAATTCATTGGAGATTTATTAGAAAAGCAGAGAATCTGATGGTATTATAATCTATTGTTGAGTAACAAGTACCATAAATTTAGCAGCTTAAAGCAACACACACTTCTTATTTCAGTCTCTGTGGATAATGAATTGGAGCGTTTATCTGGTCACCACTGGCTCAAAGTGTCAAATTATGTTGTATTCAAGGGTTAGCCAGGGTATCACAAGGTTTAACTATGAGCCGTTGATATGCTCTGAACCTCACTTACAAGTTTTTGGCATGTCTTCACTGGCAATTGACTAGAAACATCAGTTCCTTGCCATGTGGATCTTTCCGTGGGACTGCTCACAACATGCCACTTGGCTTCTCATAGAGCAAGTGAGCCAAAGCGTGAGAGATGAAAGTCCAGAGAGGGAAAAAAAAAACAACAACAACTACAATCATACTATGTTTGTAACCTAATTACAAAAGTGACATCCTGTTATTGTCCATTGTTTGTTAGAAGCCAGCCGTTAGGTAAAGTCTACACTCAGTAGCGGGGCTCCCAGGTAGTGCTAGTGGTAAAGAACCTGCCTGCCAATGGAGGAGACATAAGAGATGCAGTTTGATACCTGGGTCGGGAAGATCCCCTGGAGGAGGACAAGACAACCCACTCCAGTATTCTTGCCTGGAGAATCTCGTGGACAGAGGAACCTGGTGGGCCACAGTCCATAGGGTCACAAAGAGTAGGACACAACTGAAGTGACTTAGCACAGCACACAGCACAGCACATTCAGTAGAAAGCATCAGTACCAAGAGGCAGAGTTCACTGGAGACCATCTTGGAGCTGTCTCCCACCCTGTCTGAATAAATATAGAGGTAAATGTGGACTGGCCGCTAAAAGTGTTACAGAGGCTTAATTGTCCTAAAGTTAATGTTGCTATAAACATTCCTCTTTGTGTAAGGTAGCATGAGTATTTCAACAATGCTATATTTACTTCTTTCCTATTCTCTAAGAAAGAAAATGTGATGCATGGATTAGGAAAAAAAAAATATATATATATATAACCAGCTGTTATTGATAAAATTAGTCAGAATAAAAGTTGCAAATTAAAAAAAATGAATTGGCTTCCTCAAAATTTGGTACCAATCTATACCAATTTGCACTTTTTACAGAGAAAATATTAGATTTTCTTTTATTGTACTTGAAGTCCAGTTGGAGTCATTGAATCTTCTTTTAAAATAATTTTTAGTCATGTTTAGTGATTAATAACTTACCTAGCTACTAAGAAAGAAAAGAGAGAGAGAGACCCTTTGGTGCAGTTACCATCAGACATGAGCACTCTAATGTTAAATTCCATGAAGAGAACATCTATGCATACACACACACCACAGACACACACTCATCTTGAGAATGAATGATATTGATGGCTGAGATGATCTCCAACACAACTTGTTTCCAAACAAATAACAAAAAATAAAGGAAACAATAAAGGAGCTAGCTATGTGTTTCTAATATCATAAAAGGACTGAGAGTACCATTCCTGATAACCTTTATTCAGATGAGAAGGTTGGATGGAAATACTTGATGAATGGGAAGGAAATCTTAGGCATTTATGTTTGGAAATTTAACAATTTAATTTTTAATATAAATTTATTTATTTTAATGAGAGGTTAATTACTTTACAATATTGTATTGGTTTTGCCATACATCAGCATGAATCTGCCATAGGTATACATGACTATAAAAATACTGCAAACAAGAAATGAACACCAGAATCTAAAATTTAAAGTTTATTCTGCATTAATAAGCTTTCTCTTGCTTTTACTTATTTTAAATTCAGCTATTAAAATGAGGGCTGCTGTAAAATTTCTGAACTTTTAGGCTCCTGAAACATGCATATTAGAAGGAAGCTCAGTTTCTAACACCTCTGTATTCTCTTTGCCAAATCTCTTATGTTTCATTTTTAATAGCATAAAACCACTACCTCTTTAATAGGGAAATAAGAAAATAGCCAGTTTCCTAAGAAAAGAGTAGTAGTTGGTAATGGTAGCAAATTGGCTTACNGGCTCCTGAAACATGCATATTAGAAGGAAGCTCAGTTTCTAACACCTCTGTATTCTCTTTGCCAAATCTCTTATGTTTCATTTTTAATAGCATAAAACCACTACCTCTTTAATAGGGAAATAAGAAAATAGCCAGTTTCCTAAGAAAAGAGTAGTAGTTGGTAATGGTAGCAAATTGGCTTACTGCTGCTGCTGCTGCTGCTGCTAAGTCACTTCAGTCATGTCCGACTCTGTGAGACCCCATAGACGGCAGCCCACCAGGCTCCCCCATCCCTGGGATTCTCCAGGCAAGAACACAGGAGTGGGTTGCCATTGCCTTCTCCGAACTGGCTTGCTAATCACACACAAAAAGTAAGATATTTCAAGTTCATGATTCTACTGATTTTAAGTGTGTGTTTATGTTGACTGAAAGATGCATAACTTGAGAGTTGCAAGTTAACTTTTACTGGGGGCAAAATGAGCCTGGAAGCACATTAAGGAGCTCTGAGAGACTGCTCCAAAAGGGCAGTGGGGGAAAGTCAATACATAAGATTTTAGTGAGGGGGGAGTTCACTACTCAAGTGCTTACTTTACAAAAGGTTTTCTGCTAGTCACAAGGCGGTATGAAGAGATAAAAGGACTGGGATGGCCATTATATCTACTATTGTGGGCAAGAATCCCTTAGAAGAAATGGAGTAGCCCTCATAGTCAACAAAGAGTCTGACATACAAATTGCATGTGGTCTCAAAAACAAAATGATCTCTGTTTGTCTCTAAGGAAAAGCATTCAATATCACTGTAATCCAAGTTACGCTCCAGCTACTAATGCCAAGGAAGCTGAAGTTGAATGGTTCTACGAAGACTTACTAGCCCTTCTAGAACTAACATCGAAAAAAAGATGTATTTTTCATCATAGCGGACTGAAATGCAAAAGTAGGAAGTCAACAGATACCTGGATAACAGGTAAGTTTGGCCTTGGAGTACAAAGTGAAGCAGGGCAAAGGCTTACAGAGTTTTGCCAAGAGAACACACTGATCATAGCAAACACCCTCTTCCAACAACATAAGAGATGACTCTACACATGGATATCACCAGATGGTCAATAATGAAATCAGATTGATTATGTTCTTTACAGCTGAAGATGGAGAAGTTCTATACAGTCAGCAAAAACAAGACAGGGAGCTGACTGTGGCTCAGATTCCTTACAATTATACAGTGAAAGTGACAAATAGATTCCAGGGATTAGATCTGATAGAGTTCCTAAAAAACTATGGACAGAGCTTTGTAACATTGTACATGACATAGTGATCAAAACTATCCCCAAGAAAAAGAAATGCAAAGAGGCAAAATGGTTGTCTGAGGAGGCCTTACAAATAGCTGAGAAAAAAAGAGAAGTGAAAGACAGAGGAGAAATGGAAAAATATACCATCTGAATGCAGAGTTCCAGAGAATAGCAAGAAAGCCTTCTGAAGCGAATAATGAAAGAGATAGAGGAAAACAATAGAATGGGAAAGACTAGAGATCTCTTCAAGAAAATTAGAGATACCAAGGGAACATTTCATGCAAAGATGGACACGATAAAGGACAAAAACGATATGGGTCTAACACAAGCAGAAGATATTAAGAACACGTAGCAAGAATACTCAGAAGAACTATACAAAAAAGATCTTAATGACCCAGATACCAGGACAGTGTGATTACTCACATAGAGCCAGACATCTTGGAGTGCAAAGTCAAGTGGGTCTTAGGAAACATCACTACGAACAAAGCTAACGGACATGATGGAATTCCAGGTGAGCTATTTCAAATCCTAAAGGCCAATGCTGTTAAAGTGCTACACTCAATATGCCAGCAAATTTGGAAAACTCATCAGGACTTGAAAAGGTCTGTCTTCATTCCATTCTCAAAGAAAGGCAATGCCAAAGAATATTCAAACTACCATACAGTTGCACTCATCTCACATGTTAGCAAAGTAATGCTCAAAATTCTTCAAGCCAGGCTTCAACAGTACTTGAACCAAGAACTTCCAGACATTCAAACTGGAATTATAAAAGGCAGAGGAACCAGAGATCAAATTGCCAACATCTGTTGGATCATAGAAAAAGCAAGAGAATTCAGAAGAACACCTACTTCTGCTTTATTGACTACACCAAAGCCTTTGGTTCTGTAGATCACAACAAGCTATGGAAATTTCTTAAAGAGATGGGAATATCAGACCACCTGACCTGTCTCCTGCCATACCTGTATGCAGATCGAGAAGCAATATTAGAACCCGACATGGAACAATGGACTGTTTCAAAATTGAGAAAGGAGTATCTCAAGACTATATATATTGTCACCCTGCTTATTTAACTTATTTGTAAAGTACATCATGAGAAATGCCAGACTGGATGAAGCACAAGCTGGAATCAAGGTAGCTGGGAGAAATATCCACAACCTCAGATATGCAGATGATACCACCACCCTTATGGCAGAAAGTGAAGACTACCTAAAGAAACTCTTGATGAAGGTGAAACAGGAGAGTGAAAAAGCTGGCTTAACTGATCCCACCACTTTATGGCAAACAGATGGGAGAAACAATGGAAATAGTGAGAGACTTTATTTTCTTGAGATCCAAAATCACTGCAGATGGTGACTGCAGCCATGAAATTAAAAGAAATTTGCTCCTTGGAAGAAAAGTTATGACCAACCTAGACAGCATATTAAAAAGCAGACACATTTCTTTGCCAACAAAGATCCATCTAGTCAGAACTATGGTTTTTCCAGTAGTCATGTATGAATGTGAGAGTTGGACCATAAAGAAGGCTGAGTGCCTAAGAATTTGTGCTTTTGAATTGTGGTGTTGAAGACTCTTGGGAGTCCCTTGGAGTGCAAGGAGATAAAATCAGTGAATCCTAAAGGAAATCAGTTGTGAATATTCATTGGAAGGACTGATCCTGAAGCTGAAGCTCCAATACTTTGGCTGCCTGATGCGAATAGCTGTCTCATTGGAAAAGACCCTAATGCTGGGAAAGATTGAAGGCAGGAGGAGAAAGGGATGACAGAGGATGAAATGGTTGGATGGCCATCACCGATTCAATGGACTTGAGTTTCAGCAAGCTCTGGAAGATGGTGAAGGACAGGGAAGCCTGGCATGCTGCAGTCCATGGTGTCACAAAAAGACATGACTGAGCGACTGAACAACAATAAGGATTGGGATCATGAAATCAGTTGCTGAAAATATCTGTCTAAAGACTTGTTCCACAAGAATGCCTGGAGCACAAAATGCCTCTCTCTACATTGAACTCTATCAGACTGTGCTGAAAGTCAACAGCTGCAGCGTCACAGGGTTAAATCTCTACAGAGGCAGATGGAAAATGCCCTTATTGTTGTTCAGGCTCTGGCAAGTGTTCTTGGTAAGTCCCAATTTGTAGTTGAGAGGAAGATGGAAGAATCTGGGTCACTGAAATTCTTTGCTAAATAAGCTTCTGAACAATCTAGGGGTCCATATATGTAAAAGTATGGAACGCTTTGTCCAGTTTTTTTTTTTTTCCCTTTGCCATCCTGAATTATCTCATATGTGTTGTCATTGAGCAACTGCAGTGGGTTGCAACTTAATCCTTGTAGAGTTGGAATGGTAAGTAGCATTCTCTGTTTAAACTCAAAGTGCAGTTGATAGTACTTCCCTCTATTTAGGTTTTCCAGTGGAGTGCTAGAGCCAGAATGTACTTGCCCACTAGAACCATTCAGTTTCCACTGATTTTGTAAGGAAATTCTTAAATGCAAATATTATTTAAAATGAAATCATATGAATGTACAATTAAATTATAAATACTCAAAACATGTCACTTCCTAATTGTTTTCCTACATTTTATCATTATCTATGCTCTTGAGCTGTGAAAAAAAAAGAAGTGAAAAGCAAAGGAGAAAAGGAAAGATATGAGCATCTGAATCCAGAGTTCCAAAGAATAGCAAGAGATAAGAAAGCCTTCCTCAGTGATCAAAGCAAAGAAATAGATGAAAACAAAAGAATGGGAAAGAATAGAGATCTCTTCAAGAAACTTAGAGATACCGAGGGAATATTTCATGCAAAGACGGGCTCGATAAAGGACAGAAATTAACAGAAGCAGAAGATATTAAGAAGAGGGGGCAAGAATACACAGAAGAACTGTACAAAAAAGAACTTCACAACCAAGATAATCACGATGGTGTAATCACTCACCTAGAGCGAGACATCCTGGAATGTGAAGTCAAGTGGGTCTTAGAAAGCATCACACGAACAAAGCTAGTGGAGGTGATGGAATTCCAGTAGAGCTATTTCAAATCCTAGAAGATGATGCTGTGAAAGTGCTGCACTCAATATGCCAGCAAATTTGGAAAACTCAGCAGTGGCCACAGGACTGAAAAAGGTCAGTTTTCATTCCAATCCCAAAGAAAGGCAATGCCAAAGAATGCTCAAACTACCACACAGTTTCAGTCTTCTCACATGCTAGTAAAGTAATGCTCAAAATTCTCCAACGCAGGCTTCAGCAATACGTGAACCATGAACTTCCAGATGTTCAAGCTGGTTTTAGAAAAGGCAGAGGAACCAGAGATCCAGTTGCCAACATCTGCTGGATCATCTGCTGAAAAAGCAAGAGAGTTCCAGAAAAACATCATTTCTGCTTTATTTACTATGCCAAAGCCTTTGACTGTGTGGATCATGATAAACTGTGGAAAACTCTGAAAGACATGGGAATACCAGAACACCTGACCTACCTCTTGAGAAACCTATATGCAGGTCAGGAAGCAAGAGTTAGAACTGGACATGGAACAACAGACTGGTTCCAAATAGGAAAAGGAGTATGTCAAGGCTGTATATTGTCATCCTGCTTATTTAACTTATATGCAGAGTACATCATGAGAAATTCTGGACNTCTGATGCTGGGAGGGATTGGGGGAAGGAGGAGAAGGGGACAACAGAGGATGAGATGGCTGGATGGTATCACTTACTCAATAGTCGTGAGTTTGAGTGAACCCTGGAAGTTGGTGGTGGACAGAGAAGACTGGCGTGCTTCAATTCATGGGGTCACAGAGTCGGACATGACTGAGCCACTGAACTGAATGCTATTGAAATGATTTACATTCTTGTATCATGTAAGGAAATGGTGGAAATACAGTTTACCCAACATGGATTTGAACTGAGTAGTTTTACTTTTATGTGGCTATTTCTCAATAAATACATACTGCTTCGTGGCATAGTCTACAGTTGTTTGAATTCTTGGATTCAGAGCCAAGGGTATAGAAGGCTGATTATGAAGTTCTATATGGATTTTCTACTGTGCACCTCTAACCCCTCTGTTTTTCAAAGATCCACTGTACTGTAATATGATATGCTACCATGTATATCTTCTCAACTTCTCATTCCGTAACATCACATTGATATATAGGAACTGGCCAAGGCAGAATTATTTACACCATGGAAATCAGTGAGGGGAGCAAAATTTGCCACTCCAAAATGTGTATCTGGCATGAGGGTTAATTTAAGCTCATAATTTTTAAGAAACCGAACACTCAGGAATTCTTTCTTTTTAATCTCCACCTTAGCTGCCTCAACTTCCCTGGTGAATCTAAAACTCCTTTAAAGATAAAGAATCTGCCTGAAATTCAGGAGACCCAGGTTTGATCCTTGGATCAGGAAATCCCCTGGAGAAGGAAATGGCAACCCATTACAGTATTCTTGCCTGGGAAATACCTATGGACAAAGGAGCTTGGTGTCCTGCAAAGAGTTGGGCACAACTGAGCGACTAACACTTAGCTCAGTACATAAATAAAGGGCCTGTCTCTGTAATAGAGCTATCACTAGAGATCTCTGCAAAGAACTTGGGCTAGGCTTGGTGGGGTAACTAGACAGAACTTAGAGGTCAGAGTCCACACTATGTCCCATTGTCTCTGCAGGGCCGACAAACATTTGTTCACCCAACATTTGTTTTTCCATCTCCATGTCAATTACCTTCCTCCCCTTTTGAGTTCAAAACTACTGTCTCCAACATTTTCTTTAGTCTTTAGCTGAAAATGGTATTTAAAGTAAGGATTTGGGGGTATTTTGGCAAGTTTCTCAGTTTTTATGGGTTTTTCTCATGTTATTAAACTTTTGTATGTTTTTTAAAAATTTCCTTTTAATCTGTTTCATGTCAATTTGATTCTTAAACTATCCAGAAGAAACATGGAGGGTAGAGAAAAACACCTTCCTCCCCACATCAGCAGATAGTACAAATTAGTGATTTTTTTTTTTGCTTTATTTTACTTTCAGCTTGTTAAACATTTGCCAGCACATCACAGACAGAAGTTCCTGAAGGTAAATGTCTATGCCTATATAAATATATGCATAAATGTATTTTTGAATAGACTTTAATTTGTAGAGGAGTTTTAGATTCACAGAAAAACAGAATACAGAGATTTTTCATACATTCCCTGTCCCCCCCACACACATTATTTTCTCACGTTATCAACATCCTGACCATAGTGGTACATTTATTACAGCTATTTACCTATATTGACATATTATTATCACACACAGTCCATACTTTACATTCATTGCATGGTATATTCTATAGGTGTAGAAAAAAATTTTAAGAACGTGTTTTCCCCATCATTGTACCACACAATGATTTCACCATCATAAAAATCCTCTGTGTCCCACCTATTCATTTCTCCCTTCTCTGTAACTCCTGACAACCAATGATATTTTTAGTGTCTCCATAGCTTTGCCTTTTCTAGAAAGTCATATAACTGGAATTAAACAATATGCAGCCTTTCCAGACTGACTTCTTTTACTTAGTAATATGCATTTAAATTTCTCCTAGGTCTTTATGTAGCTTGTTATGTGTATTTCTTTTTGTTGCAAAATATTCCTTTGTCTGGATATGCTGTACTTTAGCCATTCACATACTGGAGGATATCTTGGTTGCTTCCAAGTTTAGACAATTATAACTAAAGCTACTATAAATATCTATGTGCAGGTGTTTATGTAGACATAAGTTTTCAACTAATTTGCTTCTTTGGGTAAATGCCAAGGGTTGAAATCACTTGATGGCATGGTAAGACTATATTTAGGCTTTCAAGAAACTGCCAAACTTTATTCCAGTGTGGCTGTATCATTTTGCATTCCCACCAGCAATGAATGAGAGTTCCTGTTGCTCTACTTCCTCATCAGCATTTGATGTTGTCAGTGTTTTAAATTGTGTTCGTTCTAAATGGTTCATAGCGGTCTCATTATTGTTTCAATTTGCATTTCCTTGATAACAAATGATGTGGAGCATCTTTCCATGTACTTACTTGCCACCTATATATTCTCTTCGGTAGGGCATTTATTAAGGTTTTCGGCATATTTTTAATCAAGTGGTTTATATTCTTATTTTTGAGTTTTAAAAGTTTGTTTTGTTTATTTTAGATAGCAGTACTTTATTACAGGTCTCCTTCATAAATGTTTTCTCTCATATACATTTTCTTCTTAATGAAAAAGTTCAGCAAAGATCTGCACTAATTTTAAATCATCTATTTTAAACTTAAAAGCAACTCAACAAAGGAACTGTGAGGTATTGTTAGCAGCAGTCTGTGGGGAACTGGTCCAAAATCATTATTATGTAGGGGCTGTGTTTCAGTGGAAGAGAGAGAAGAGAAATGGTGGGAAAATGCAGAGTATTTAGGTTTCATACATTGATTTGATTAGATGCTGTTTAAGGAAATGAAAAGTCATTGAATTCATACAGTCTAAATCTGTTTCCCTTCAGTTGAAATCCTTTAATTTTAAATGTAATGGCCCAAAGTTAAATTGCACTTGTAAAACACATGACTTAGAAGAAGATTAAATTTTATATTTGTGTAATCAGTTCCAGCACGCCATCAGAGGAGGGTAGGAATTAAAACTCTGAAGACTAATCATTTCAGAATAGTACCAATAACTATATAAAATAATCGACAAAATACATTCTGCACATGCAGCTTCAAGTAAGGTTGTTTTTTAAATTTTATAATAAGCTTTTTTTTAAGCCTCCAGGTGCATCTACTCAAATTAACATTCCCACAAATGTAACTTTTTCCATGTGAAATTATTTTGAATCAATGGCATATGATGTTTTCTAGGGAGGAAATCTTCAGACTATATGGAGTATAAACCATAATCTAAACTTATAAGCATATGAAACTCTTTTATGGATCCTAGAAACTGCACTGATTATAAAAAGAGATATAGGTATTATTATACTAAATAGAAGATAAAGTAATTTTCTCTCTATTCACCAGAGTTCTTAGCTGAGACCCTTGTAATAAAAGATATATTAACAAGAGAAGAAATAAACAGAAGTTCATTAACACGTTTACCTCATGTATACTGGGAGAAACCCAAGGAAAAATGAGTCACTTCTGAAGTGTCTTGAAATTCAGATTTAAGTATTTTCATAGTATGGAATGGGGAGAGAAAATGTAGGTCTCTAAGGATAGTAAATGATTTTTAGGGAAGATGAATGGGTCTGTAGAAGAACAAATGGGAGGTGCGATAGTATGGGAAAGAAAAAATAATTTTCCCTCTACCCTTTTAGGTTCTTGACTGAGACACTCCTGTAATGAAACAACCACCATATTAATAGGAGAAAAACGAACAAAAGCTTAATAATGTGTATACCTTCTAATATGTGGAAGCTACCCAGGAAAATTGAGTAACTTTCCAAAATGGACCAGGCCATTACCTTGCTGCTGCTAAGTCACTTCAGTCGTGTCCAACTCTCTGCGACCCCATAAATGGCAGCCTTCTAGGCTCCTCTGTCTCCCGGATTCTCCAGGCAAGAATACTGGAGCGGGGTGCCATTGCCTTCTCCAGTGCATGAAAGTGAAAAGCAAAAGTGAAGTCGCTCAGTCGTGCCGACTCTTAGCGACTCCATGGACTGCAGCCTACCAGGCTCCTCTGTCCATGGGACTTCCCAGGCAAGAGTACTGGAGTGGGGTGCCATTGCAGCCACCATCGTTAGCCCAAGACAAAAGAAAGATGTTTTAGGTTGGGGAACCAGTTATGAGAGGTTACCAGGATAACATAGTAAAAAAGGATATAGTTATTATGTACATTTGTTAGTACTTTCTCCATTGATAGGTTTTAGAGATTTAGTCATCCACCTCTTCCTATTCCTAAATTTCCCTGGTGGCTCAGCTAGTGAAAAATCCACCTGTGGCCACACTTGCCTTCTGCAATGGCCCACACACAGTCTGTGGAGTGTAGTTCTCTCTATATCTGAATAAATCCACTTCTTACCTAAAACCCAACACCACCACCACCAACAAATCTGCCCGCACTGCAGGAGACCTGAGTTGGATCCCTGGGTTGGGAAGATCGCCTGGAGAAGGGAATGGCTACCCGCTCCAATATTCTGTCCTGGAGATTAGTCCATTAGGTTGCAAAGAGTCAGACACAACTGAGAGACTTTCATTTTCACTCTTCTCATTCAGGGAGGGGGATACTCTCATAAACAGAGATGTCCCTTACAAACATAAATACCTCTTTCAATGTATTAACTTTTATTTGGTTTTCAGAACCTCTCCTGTGTCTCCTGTTTAAACAAAATAATGAGCCTAAAATAATCATTGTGCTAAAGAAGAATATTTTAGGGTAACAAAATCTGCTCCCCATCAACAGTTTGTGATGAGTTTGTCTGAGTAGGGTATTTGTTTCTAATCTCTTCTGCTTTGCAAAGAGTCAAGGTTCCCTGGTTGACGAATGTTTCAGGGAAAAGATCTATGACAACTGAGTTCCTTTTGGAGAGTCTGTTTTTAAGGGAAGTTCAAAGAAAGCTTCTTTCCGTTTTCTAGCATGTGTTGTTTTTCAGGTATCTACAGCTCAAATTAATCAATATACCAAAGTGGAATGTTTTAGGGCAACATATTCGGAACTCCTACAGTCATACTTTGAGATGACATGTTCTGCTGCTTTTCAGTATCATTATCATTTATCACCTCGAATCAATTGTCCAGTCACTGCTCTCTACTTGTTAATTCAAGAAGACCTCTAGATGCTTGTACCAGTTTTCTAAGAGGAAGAAAAAATAAAGCTTTAATTTTAATTTTGCAGGTAATATATATATTTTAAACCCAGAAAGACTGGGAGGGGAGTGATTTGTGTTTCTGTATCCAATTATTGGTAAGTTAGACTTTAAATATTAAGGCTCCAAACTTACAGCTTTGTTTTTCTTTTTAATACATTCGGTCCGCACTGAGTGAAAAACAAAAAGCACATTTTCCTGGAAATGGTAACAGCAAGTGAATAAAATTAAGTGTCTAGAACAATCCTTTTGACTAAAAAATATTCACAGCCTAAAAGTTGAGAATTATATTTTATCCAGCAGAAGTGTTTAGGACTTCAGGCTAGGAGACAGCATCTCAAGTAACCTTGAGAGGAGGAGGTGAGAGGGAAGTTAGGATATGTAGGAGATTTATAACAAAGCGCAGCGAGTAGGAACAAAAGATGGCTATGGAAAACTAAAAGTCTCAAGTTCAGGAACGTAGTGCTTGTCTGTGTATGGGAAGATGCAAGAGTCTGGGCTTGCTGAAATCATGCCTTTGATATGCATCTCAGGTATCTAAGTCCAGTACCCTGTGTTTTCACATCCTGAGTTTCCGCAGGGCTCACCATCAGGGGTGGCTGCAGTCTGAGGGCTGCTAGATGGCAAGGACTCTTTGTTTCCTTCCTGAATTTTCTAACGCAGCTTACCATTGGGTGTAGCTGCAATGATGACAGTGACATCCTTTGTTAATTGATATGGTGGGCAATATTCCGTTTCTCAATACAAAAAATATTTTCTTAAAATCTTACGTGATTATAGGCTTTGTATAGTTTAATATATCACCCCTTCTTCCCTGTTGGCTCAGATAGTAAAGAATCCTCCTGTAATATGGGAGACCTGGGTTCAATCCCTGGGTTAGGAAGATCCCCTGAAGGATGGCAACCCACTCTGGTATTCTTGCCTGGAGAATTTCCATGGACAGAGGAGCCTGGTGTGCTACAGTCCATGGGGTCGCAAAGGGTCAGACATGACTGAGCAACTTAGCATAACACATCATGTGTCACTTTTGCATAGGAAAACATTTAAAAGTTCTGTAAAGTAATAACCTACTCAAAAATATTTTGCATTGTAATCTGTCCCTAGAAAATATGCTGAATACACTCATATAATTTTCCTTAAAAGAGAACACAAATCTTTCCTTCAGAAAGTAAAGTTTTCCAGGTTGTAATCCATGATGTATAAATGTAGCAAATCAACTTCCCTCCTTCTCCCCAGCCTCCACCCATCCACACATATACACACTGGATCAAAAACAGACATCTACTAGCTGAAGTCTCCCATTATATCGTTAATCCTTTAAAATCTGTAACTACTTGGCAGAGGTAATCTGATTAATGAGATAGTGTCATATAAATAAATTATAAAATTTTCCTTAGAAGAGACATTTCTCAAGAATGATGACAAGCACTAAGCCACCAAAAATGGTTCAAAAAATAAAATGGTTCAAAAGAGGGAATTGGATAGTGACAAAAATAAACCCCTCGTTTCTTAGTTTTGACAAAAGGTGACTTCAAGCCATTTCTTCTAAAGATCCCAATTGGTTTTGGAATTAGTTATTTGAAGACTGATCCTAATTTTGAGTACCTGCTGTATGCTTTTCTTGTTTTTTTGTGTGTTTTGATCTAGTTTGCATAAATCTTTAAGATATAGGCAGTATACTTATACCAGTGACCAAAATGAAAGCTCCAAAATATTCAGTAATTTTTGTTCAGTTTTTCTTTTAAAAAGTTGCAATAATATAATCAAAACTAGGGTTTCCTTGTCAAAAAAAAAAAAAAAAAAAAACTCACAACTTAGCAATTCTCAAATAGTTAGATAAATGCAAATTATTTTGAGGAACAAAAGATGAGTTTCACTATCACTTCTGATGCTTTCTGGCAATAAACTTAAAGAACATACTATGGACTAGAGTTACAAGATCTCAGAAGAGTTGTGCTGAGTTTGTCTGTCTGAATTTCCTATAGTCTAAATAATCTTGAAACCATTATCAACACCATTCTTTTGGTTTAGGCATTTATTTCTTCTCCTAGGAAGTGGTAGCACATGGATGTGCTTTCCTATTCACTGGGCATGAAGCCAGCACTCTGTGGATCCCTCCTTCTCCAGGCCTAGACAGTCATTTGCACCATAGAACTTATGACTATAATGATCTCCTATCCTGAAAAATCAACTACAGGATTCATGAGTCATGTATGGATCAGGTGGGATGTGGTAATAAATGAATAATTACCAAATATTCATGGGATTATTCATATACATATGACTTTTCAATCCAAGTAGAATTAATCACATCATAAATAAATTGAATCATATATAAGTGTTAAAACTTTTAAAAGTACTTCCATAGACCAGTTATTTAAATGTCATTTGTTGGAATCGATTTGATAGTTTTCATTCCATTTTATGAATTTCCAAGTTACATAAAATGTAGATTTTTAAGATCTGTGATAGACTGGCGTTCCCATTACTGCCATAAGTGCTTTTCATTAATGATCTGTTAGAAATCTCACTTGGTCTTTATAAAATCTTAGCATTACAAAAAAGAAAAAAAAGTGTGGTAAACCACAGGTGAGCAAAATACAATTTAACAGTGTATGTTAAGCTTTTGTCTTCTTTGTGGGCCAGAATTGATTTTAGTAATTATCCCAACTTTCTAAGAGCCCTGGTCTGTGGACTATTTCTGCTTTCACAGCTGCCTTTTCTTTTGGTGTTCTTAGAACCCCAGTTGTGAAATATCAATAATCTGCCCCCTTCTTCAAAGTGACGTTGCCTGGATACAGCAGTTTATGTCCATAATCATCATATGTTCCTTAGGATATTCCCTTTAAAAAGAAGAAAAACAAAAGTGTGAATTCCACTGTGCCTTTGAAAAAAAAGTCAGAAAATATTTTGAGAGGGAGCATCATTCACACGTTTTAATATATTACTCTATCAGTTCAGTTCAGTCGCTCAGTCATGTCCAACTCTTTGCGACCTCATGAATCACAGCTCGCCAAGCCTCCCTGTCCATCACCAGGTACCTGCTGTTGCTGCTGCTGCTAAGTCGCTTTAGTCGTGTCCGAATCTGTGCGACCCCAGGGACGGCAGCCCACCAGGCTTCCCCGTCTTCAAGGTATCAAACATTATTTTAGGTGTGCAGTATCTACCTGTTTTCTCAAAGTTTATATTTTACTGAATAAACAAAGAATAACACCACAGAGAATAAACAAATATTCAAATATATATGTGGTAGGTGGCATTGCAATGGAGCAGGGTATGTAGGAAACAAGGAGGGGAAAATGATTGGAGAAATGGCTCTCTTCTGTGGTGTGGTCAGGGAAGGATAGGGTGGCCTTTGAGTAGGGAACTGAGTGAAGGAAGTACTAAATCTAAGCACTAAATCTTCAGGTTTAATGTTTAAACCTGAAGTCTTGAAAACCAAAATAAAACTTTGAGAGTTTCAGTTAACTGATGGTGGTCTAAAGACTTGAGATTAGAGTTGATCCAAAGGACCATATGAAGAGAGAGAGGAATTCTAAGCCCCAAACTCTGCAACCCAGCACACTGTATTCAGGAATATAAGGAGAATCCAGTGCAGAGACAAAAGTAAGAAGCTGGAAAATTCAGAGGAAAACTGAAGAGAATGTTCTTCTAACAGAAGAATGTTAAGGGTTGTGTTTGAAAAATGATTAACTGTTCAAGAGTTTGAAAATCTCCTGTTAGATCAGCCAATAGGAGGACTGAAAGATCATCATGGTATTGACAGCTGGAGGGCATTAGTGATTGTGAGAAGGGTTTTGGTAGAGTGGTGGATGAATGTCTGGTTAGAATGTGTTTAAAATAGAGTGAGAGCAGAGAAACTGAAAAAAGAAAATGCAAATTAATTATTTGAGAAAAATTGTGGGAAAGGGAATTGGACAGATTGTGTATTATCTGGAGGAAAAAGTGGGGCTTGCTTTAAAATAGGAGATATGAAAGCAATAGCAGCTATGGATGTCCCCCTTTTCAAGAAAGCAGAGGCTTTTGGAAGAAAATTTTCACTATGCCTCTTTAGTCAGACTGTGTTTCTGATATGGCCACTCATATCAGCAAGAGAGGCTGTAAAAATTGCTGTTTATCTGAAAACATTGCTTCTTTGAATACTACTAAGATTCCAAATATTAACAAGGAAGAAAAGGTGAATATCTATTGGGAGGCAGCTAATAGTGCCTGTTATTGACCCCTATGAATGGTCAATGCTCAGCTTTCTTTATGGTTCAACTCTTCATGATCCCAGGGACTGCAGCATTCCAGGCTTCCCTGTCTTTCACTATCTCCCGGAGTTTGTTTAAACTCATGTCCATTGTGTCAACGATGCCATCCAACCATCTCTTCTTCTGTTGTCTTCTTCTTCTCCTGCCCTTAATCTTTCCCAGCATCATGGTCTTTTCCAATGAGTCAGCTCTTTGCATCAGATGGTCAAAGTATTGGAGTTTCAGCTTTGGAATCAGTCCTCCCAATTTATATTCAGGTTTGATTTCTTTTAGGATTGACTGGTTTGATCTCCTTGATGTCCAGGGACCCTCAAGAGTCTTCTCCAGAACCACAATTCAAAAGCATCAATTCTTTGGTGCTCAGCTTCTTTATGGGCCAACTCTCACATCCATACATGACTACTGGGAAGACCATAGCTTTGACCATACAGACTTTTGTAGGCAAAGAATCTCTGCTTTGTAATATGCTGTCTAGGTTTGTCAGTTTTCCTTCCAAGGATCAAGTATCTTTTAATATCATGGCTGCAGTCACCATCTGCAGTGATTTTGGAGTCCAAGAAAATAAAATCTCTCACATTGTTTTATTAGTAAATAAAATATGTTTCCACTTTATCCCCATCTATTTGCCATGAAGTGATGGGACTGGCTGCCATGATCTTTGTTTTCTGAATGTTGAGTTTTAAGCCAGCTTTTTCACTCTCCTGTTTAACCTTCATCAAGAGGCTCTTTAGTTTCTCTTTGCTTGCTGCCATTAGGGTGGTATCATCTGTATATCTGAGGTTGTTAATATTTCTCTTTTTTTTTCTGGTTTCTTCTGGCAGTCTTGATTCCAGCTTGTGATTCATCCAGCCTGGCATATCCCATGATGTAGTCTGCTTATAAATTAAATAAACAAGATAACAGCTTTGACATACTCTTTTTTCAATTTTGAACCAGTCTTTTGTTCCATGTCTGGTTCTAACTGTTGCTTCTTGACCTGCATACATATTTCTCAGGAGACAGTGAAAAGTTGTTGCTGAGCCATGAAAGACGCTGGGATTCTTGGCCTCCAGAGGACAAGAATTCAATCTGGGGGCAGTGGTGAGGCTTGATCACTCAGAGCTTTTGTGTAGTAAAGTTTTATTAAAGTATAAATGAGATAGAGAAAACTTTTGACATAGATTTCAGAAGGGGGCAGAAAGAGTGTCCTCTTGCTAGTGTTTGACAGGAAGTTATATACCTATTAGTAGGCTGCTACTTTGACTGTGTGGATCACAATAAACTGTGGAAAATTCTGTAAGAGATGGGAATACCAGATCACCTGACCCGCCTCTTGAGAAACCTATATGCAGGTCAGGAAGCAACAGGTAGAACTGGACATGGAACAAAAGACTGGTTCCAAATAGGAAAAGGAGTACATCAAGGCNGCTGAAACTCCAGTACTTTGGCCACCTCATGTGAAGAGTTGACTCATTGGAAAAGATTCTGATGCTAGGGGGGATTGGGGACAGGAGGAAAAGGGGACGACAGAGGATAAGATGGCTGGATGGCATTACTGACTCAATGGATGTGAATTTGAGTGAACTCTGGGAGTCTGTGATGGACAGGGAGCCCTGGTGTGCTGAGTTTCATGGAGTTACAAAGAATCAGACACGACTGAGTGACCAAACTGAACTGAACTGAATTAGAGAAAGGAAATGTCTCAAAACTCAGAGAGTGGCACCAGGCCTCTCACCCACAACATGCATTTTGAGATAACATTGGCACAAGGTGAGCCATTCTGGCCATAAAATGATTGACATGAATCGTGAAGAAAGGCAGATTTCTAAGCAAATACGTAGTCTCATTAAATAGCTTAAGAGAATATTTGCATGTGTAAACTGTCAAGTCAGTTCTAAGTTTTAGGTGGAACCAACTTGAAGAAAGATAGAGTCTAAGGTAAATACATAGTTCATTAACACAGCTTAAGAAAAAATTTCCATTAAGAAAGCAACAGTTAGCTCAAGGTTTGAGAAAAGTTAAGTTCAGGTGCAACCAGGTGTCCTCATGACAACACAGAATTTTAAAAGAAACCTCTTTTTAATTTTGTATAGAGAAGGGAAAAAAATCTGACACTTGTAGTTTGTTTCTTCCTGCTAAAGAGAGGGATGAAAAATCATCTGACACTTGCAGCCTATTTCCTCCATTTGGAGACCCCTGGTATTCCTGCCTGTTACCCTCTCAACAGGTAAGGGGCTCTGGTATTCCCATCTCTTTAAGAATGTTCCACAGTTTGTTGTGAACCACACAGTCAAAGGCTTCAGCATTGTCAATGAAGCAGAAGTAGATGTTTTTCTGGAATTCTCTTGCTTTCTCTATTAACCAATGAATGTTGGAAATTTGATCTCTGATTTGTCTGCCTTTTCTAAATCTAGCTTGTATATCTAGGAGTTCTTGGTTCATGTATTGCTGAAGCCTAGCTTGAAGGATTTTGAGCATTATGTTGCTAGCATGTGAAATAAGTGCAATTGCACTGAACATTCTTTGGCATTTCTCTTCTTTGGGATTGGAATGAAAACTGACATTTTCTAGTCTTGTGGCCACTGCTGAGTTTTCCAAATATGCTGACATATTGAATGCAGCACTTCTACACCATCGTCTTTTAAAATGTGAAATAGCTTCTCTGGAATTCCATCACCTCCACTAACTGACAAAAAGTGGTTCACCAGAGAAGGAATGGCAAACCACTTCTTGCCTCAAGAACCCCATGAACAGTATGAAAAGATTCTCTATAATGTTATTTAAGCATATGCTGAATTGTATTGGAGAAGGAAATGGTAACACACTCTAGTATTCTTGCCTGGGAAATCCCATGGACAGAGGAGCCTGGCAGGCTACAAACCATGAGGTTGCAAAGAGTCAAACTCAACTGAGTGATTAATACTCTCACTTTCTTTCAATTGTACAGCTCTTCCCCGGTGGCTCAGATGGTAAAGAATCTGCCTGCAATGAGGTGACCCAGGTTTGATCCCTGGGTCAAGGTGATCCCCTAGAGAAGAGGTAGAGCTATGCACTCCAGTATCCTTGCCTGGAGAATTCCATGGACAGAACAGCATGGTGGGCCACAGTCCATGGGCTCACAAAGAATTGGACATGACTAAGCTACTAACACTTTCACTTCCACTTTTCCTAGGGTGTCAGGACAGAGACATGCCCTGAAACTCTAAGTAACAGGGTGTGAGACAGATGACAACTCTGTAAACCTAGCTCCCTAACTACCTATAAAGTTTCATCCAGGATAAGTGATTCTGTCCCTAATGTTATAGAAACCATGTGCTTAGGTTATGTTTCACAGGGGCAAAATAGAGGAAAGGGATTTTCCTAGTGAAATTCTACATAAAGAGGAAATCATTTTCCTAAACACTTGCTTATGTATAGTTCTCAAATCTGTATAAACTTACTCTGAGCAAGCAATAAATAACATACTGCTAAAGAGGAATTTGCTAAAGATAGATGCATTAATACTCGTGTTTCTCAATTTATGTACATCATTTCAGAGGATGTGTGGCATTTTTAGTGAGCAAGAGGGGCTATGTTCAAATGCTCTTCAAAAGACAGAAATATTTTCCTGAAAATGACTCACTGCTTCAGTGACTGTTTCTCTACTCAGTCTCAGAATATTTCCACATATAATCTCCCCCTGAGGAGTAAAGGCAGTCTTCAGCCTTGTGCAGGGCTTGCTCTGGGATTTCATTTTCTCTATTTCAACCAATTTTTGTAGACTGCCTACATTGTTTAATGGTTATAATAACCTGGGAGTACAAAAGTGAAGAAGACAGCTGCTCTGTCTAAAAGAGCTTAAATTTTGAAGGCGATGAAAAAATAGGATATATGCTGAGGGTAAAGAACTGTGGAGACATCTGTCGGTAACAACTTAGGTAGTCAGTGGATATGTTAGGGGAAGCACACTGATTGAAACCGCCACCCTGTACCAGGCACCATAGTAACTATTTGCATGAGTTGTTTTACAACAGGAGGTCCTGGTAAGGTATACAGAAGGCTAATAAGCCTCTATCAACTGGAAGAGTTCAGGAAAGATCAAAAAGAGATACCACATGCCTGACCACCTCCCAGAATCCATCTCTCTGGTGTCCATCTTGGCTGAACAAGGCTTGCGCTACCAGGAAGGACTCTGAATCAGAATGACTGGCCAAAGACAACCCGGAAACTAATCTCATCACCATAAAACCTGAGACTGGGAGCCACGTGGCAGAGCTGTTCTCCTGGGTTCCCTTACCCTACTGCTGGGTGCCCTTTCCCAATAAAATCTCTTGCTTTGTCACCAGATGTGTCTCCTCAGAAAATTCATTTCTGAGTGTTAGACAAGACCCCAGTTTGGGGCATTGAAAGAGGTCCTCCTTCCTGCAACAGATAGGTAATATAGGAAGTAGTAAAAAAAAATTAGTACCTTATCATAGACTACAAACACACAGTATGATTTTTCCCTCCTTGTTCCAGTATCTATTCCAATATAAATTTATAGTTTTAAGGCTTAACTCAAGAGCCAAATAACACACTTATGAAACTATTCTCCAACTTAACTGTAAGAATGAGTTATTTTCCTTTAAACTTTATTATTTTCTTGTGCTCTAGGCTTCTGCTGGAGTTAGAACAATGTCTTATATATTTGTGTACCCCATGGTTTCTAAACATTGGTGTCCAATATCAATTATCTTTCACAGACCCCTTGTGGTTTCATTTTCCATCTTCTATTCTCCAGAATGCTTGACAGTAGCTCCCAGTTATTTACTTGGGCTGCATATTGTCCTTTGCTAACTGCACTTCTCTGTAGCCCCTTCCAAGGCTACTACTTTTATTTCTATTGATTAGCATTTCAGAGATTTGCATATTTTGACTTGTTGACATCTTACTCAGTTATGAAATCAATAACTTCAATCTAAGAGTACCAATACTAAAAAATATCTATGTTATAATAAGCAGGATTCTTTTCTCTAATTATATGGTTATTCTGCATCTAATAGTTAACAATGCAATAGCAAAGTCTTGCTTGGAGACATTCCAAAATTGAAGCTGTGTTTGGATTTTAAATTCTCTTTATGACATGTTTTACATTTCTTATTTATGATGAGAATTGATAGCCCTAATTTCTCCGAAGCTTTCCATGAAGAATTGATTTGGGTATGTTGATTTCCTCTTCTAGATCTGAGTTGTGGATTTTATTCTGGATGACTTCAGAGTTATGTACCTCATGAAAAGTTTGATACTGCAAATTTGGAATTTGTTTCATGCGGGGTGAATTCTCAAAATGATTGCAAGGGCTTCAGATAAATCAATAAATCTTTGGGGAAAGAGTTGAGTCCACTTTGTGAACAATATGTTTAGAAAATAAATTATGTATGTGTTAGTAAATATGTGTGTGTATGCAATATATATTC
This sequence comes from Neotragus moschatus, assembly GCA_006410615.1. NCBI lineage: Eukaryota > Metazoa > Chordata > Mammalia > Artiodactyla > Bovidae > Neotragus > Neotragus moschatus. The sequence goes on from SJYA01001586.1 coordinate 281,053, forward strand.
TTATATATGTATCTCTTATATTCTTATATATATATATACATACATATGTGTATATATATATATGTATCTTAGTATGCATGTAAATTTTGGTTCTGTATAAGTTGGAGTTAACTAATTTTCATTGATTTTATTGTCATTCTTATCCTGTAATAATTTTATTATCTTCAGAAAAATAGGTCAAAAGTCACATAATAATGGCGAAATATTGCAATACTTTTCCAACATTTCCCCTGGAGTGTAGGAACAGCAATATATATTTTCTACTTTCTCATGTAGTTAAGTGGCCCATTCTATTCCTACTAGGATTCCTTCCTGAAGTTGCAGCTCATTGAAATCAACTCTTAGGTCCATGAATCAAGGCAAATTGGAAGTGGTCAAACAGGAAATGACAAGAGTGAACATCAACATTTTAGGAATCAGTGAATTACAATGGACTGGAATGGGTNTTCTACTTTCTCATGTAGTTAAGTGGCCCATTCTATTCCTACTAGGATTCCTTCCTGAAGTTGCAGCTCATTGAAATCAACTCTTAGGTCCATGAATCAAGGCAAATTGGAAGTGGTCAAACAGGAAATGACAAGAGTGAACATCAACATTTTAGGAATCAGTGAATTACAATGGACTGGAATGGGTGAATTTAACTCAGATGACCATTATATCTACTACTGCAGGCAGGAATCTCTTAGAAGATATGGAATAGCCATCATAGTCAACAAAAGAGTCTGAAATGCAGTACTTGTATGCAATCTCAAAAACGACAGAATGATCTCTGTTCATTTCCAAGGCAAACCATTCAATGTCACGATAATCTAAGTCTATGTCCCTACCAGTAATGCTGAAGAAGCTGAAGTTGAACTGTTCTATGAAGACCTACAAGACCTTCTAGAACTAACATCCCAAAAAGTGTCCTTTTCATTACAGGGGACTGGAATACAAAAGTAGGAAGTCAAGAAACACTTGGAGTAACTGGCAAGTTTGGCCTTGGAGTACAGAATGAAGCAGGGCAAAGGCTAATAGAGTTTTGCCAAGAGAATGCACTGGTCATAGCAAACACCCTCGTCCAACAACACAAGAGAAGACTGTACACAAGGACACCACCAGATGGTCAACACCGAAATCAGACTGATTATATTCTTTGCAGCCAAAGATAGAGAAGCTCTATACAGTCAGCAAAAAAAGACCAGGAGCTGACTGTGGCTCAGATCATGAACTTCTTATTGCCAAATTCAGGCTTAAATTGAAGAAAGTATGGAAAATCACTAGACCATTCAGGTATGACCTAAATTAAATCCCTAACAGTTATACAGTGGAAGTGAGAAATAGATTTAAGGGCCTAGATCTGATAGACAGAGTGCCTGAAGAACAATGGATGGAGGTTCCTGTCATTGTACAGGAGACAGGAAGCAAGACCATCCCAAGGAAAAGAAATGCAAAAAAGCAAAATGGTTGTCTGAAAAGGCCTTACAAATAGCTGTGAAAAGAAGAGAAGTGAAAAGCAAAGGAGAAAAGGAAAGATATACCCAATTGGATACAGAGTTCCAAAGAATAGCAGGGAGAGATAAGAAAGCCTTCTTCAGTGATCAGTGCAAAAAAATAGGGGAAAACAATAGAATAGGAAAGACTAGAGATCACTTCAAGAAAATTAGAGATACCAAGGGAATATTTCATGCAAAGATGGGCACAATAAAGGACAGAAATTTTATGGTCCTAACAGAAGGAGAAGATATTAAAAAGAGGTGGCAAGAATTCACAGAAGAACTGTACAAAAAAGATCTTCATGACCCAGATAATCATGATAGTGTGATCACTCAGCTGGAGCCAGACATCCTGGAATGCTTAGGAAGCATCACTACAAACAAAGCTAGTGGAGGTGATGGAATTCCAGTTGAGCTATTCCAAATCCTAAAAGATGATGCCAGCAAATCTGGAAAACTCAGCAGTGGCCACAGGACTGGAAATGTGTTTCTTTCCAGTCCCAACGAAGGGCAATGCCAGAGAATGCTCAAACTACTGCACAATTGCACTCATCTCACATGCTGGTAAACTAATGCTAAATATTCTCCAAGCCAGTCTTCAACAGTACATGAACTGTTAATTTCCAGATGTTCAAGCTGGTTTTAGAAAAGGCAGAGGAATCAGAGATCAAATCGCTAGCATCTGCTGGATCATAAAAAAAGCAAGAGAGTTCCAGAAAAACATCGACTTTTGCTTTATTGACTGTGCCAAAGGCTTGACTGTGTGGATCACAACAAACTGTGGAAATTTCTTCAAGAGTTGTGAATACCAGACCACCTGACTTGCCTCTTGACAAAACTGTATGCAGGTCAGAAAGCAACAGTTAGAATTGGACTTGGAACAGACTGGTTCCAAATAAGAAAAGGAGTACGTCAAGGCTGCGTATTGGCACTGTGTTTATCTAATTTATATGCAGAGTATATCTTGAGAAATGCTGGGCTGGATGAAGCCCAAGCTGGAATCAAGATTGCTGGGAGAAATATCAATAATCTCAGATATGCAGATGACACCACCCTTATCGCAGAAAGTGAAGAAGAACTGAAGAGTCTCTTGATGAAAGTGAAACAGGAGATTGAAAAAGTTGGCTTAAAGCTCAACATTCAGAAAACAAAGATCATGGCATCCAGAAAAGCTGGCTTAAATCTTAACATTCGGAAAATAAAGATCATGGCATCTAGTCCCATTACTTCATGGCAGACAGATGGAGAAACAATGGAAACAGTGGCAGACTTTGTTTTTTGCGGGCTCCACAATCACTGCAGATGGTAACTGCTGCCATGAAATTAAAATATGCTTACTCCTTGGAAGAAAATTTATGACCAACCTAAACAGCATTTTAAAAAACAGAGACGTTACTTCGCCAACAAAGGTCCATCTAGTCAAGACTATGGTTTTTCTAGTAGTCACAACTGAGCGACTTCATTTTCACTTTTCACTTTCATGCATTGGAGAAGGAAATGGCAATCCACTTCAGTATTCTTGCCTGGAGAATCCCAGGAACGTGGGAACCTGGTGGTCTGCTGTCTGTGCGGTTGCACAGAGTCAGACACAACTGAGGCGACTTAGCAGCTGCAGCAGCAGCATGTATGAACATGAGAGTTGGAGTATAAAGAAAGCTGAGCACCGAAGAGTTGATGCTTTTGAACTGTGGTGTTGGAGAAGACTCTTGAGAGTCCCATGGACTGCAAGGAGATCCAACCAGTCCATCCTAAGGAAATAAGTCCTGAATATTCATTGGAAGGACTGATATTGAAGCTGAAACTCCAATACTTTGGCCACCTGATGTGAAGAGCTGACTCATTTGAAAATACCCTGATGCTGGGAAAGATTGAAGGCGGAACGAGAAGGGGACAACAGAGGATGAGATTGTATGGCATCACCGACTCAATGGACATGAGTTTGAGTAAACTCTGGGGATTGGTGATGGTAGGGAGGCCTGGCGTCCTTGAAGTCCATGGGGTTGCAGAGTCAGACATGACTGAGTAACTGAACTGACTGACTGACTGAGATCAACTAATTGATCTAATTACCTACATTTTTTTTTTCCCTGTTTTTCACTATGCTGCACAGCATGCAGGATCTTAGTTCCCAAACCAAGGATCAATCCTATGCCCTCTGCTGTGAAGGTGTGATGTCTTAACTAGTGGGCAACCAGGGAAGCTCCCCTACAAAATTTGATCTAGATTCACATAGCCTAAATTTAAAGTCCTAGCACTTTGACATTTGGGGCTGGATAAATTTTGTTGTGCAAATTAGTGTGGTGTAGGGTTTTTCTGTGCATTTAAGGATGTTTAAAAGCATCCCGGGAGAAATATCAATAACCTCAGATATGCAGATGACACCACCCTTATGGCAGAAAGTGAAGAGGAACTAAAAAGNAGTACGACAAGGCTGTATGTTGTCACCCTGCTTATTTAACTTCTATGCAGAGTACATCATGAGAAACGCTGGACTGGAAGAAACACAAGCTGGAATCAAGATTGCCGGGAGAAATATCAATAACCTCAGATATGCAGATGACACCACCCTTATGGCAGAAAGTGAAGAGGAACTAAAAAGCCTCTTGATGAAAGTAAAAGAGGAGAGTGAAATAGTTGGCTTAAACATCAACATTCAGAAAACAAAGATCATGGTATCCGGTCCCATCACTTCATGGGAAATAGAAAGAAAAACAGTGGAAACAGTGTCAGACTTTATTTTTCTGGGCTACAAAATCACTGCAGATGCTGACTGCAGCCATGAAATTAAAAGACGCTTATTCCTTGGAAGAAAATTTATGACCAACCTAGACAGCATATTCAAAAGCAGAGACATTACTTTGCCGACTAAGGTCCATCTAGTCAAGGCTATGGTTTTTCCAGTGGTCATGTATGGATGTGAGAGTTGGACTGTGAAGAAGGTTGAGCGCCAAAGAATTGATGCTTTTGAACTGTGGTGTTGCCTAAGACTCTTGAGAGTCCCTTGGACTGCAAGGAGATCCAACCAGTCCATTCTGAAGGAGATCAGCCCTGGGATTTCTTGGGAAGGAGTGATGCTAAAGCTGAAACTCCAGTACTTTGGCGACCTCATGCGAAGAGTTGACTCATTGGAAAAGACTTTGATGCTGGGAGGGATTGGGGGCAGGAGGAGAAGGGGACGACCGAGGATGAGATGGCTGGATGGCATCACTGACTCGATGGGCATGAGTCTGAGTGAACTCTGGGAGTTGGTGATGGACAGAGAGGCCTAGCGTGCTGCGATTCATGGGGTTGCAAAGAGTCAGACATGACTGAGCGACTGGACTGAACTGAACTGAACTGAACAGCATCCTTGGTTCCAACTGGATGTTGGTAGTACTACATTCTTACTGTGACAATCCAAAACATCTCCAGACATTGGCACACATCCCCAAGGGGGCAAAAGTCACCTTGGTTCTATTTCTTGCTGTGAACGATCAGATTTTTGCTTGGTCAGGTCTATTCTGTTAAAGATATAAAAGACCCTCAGCAAGTCATTAAAACTCTAATTGTTTATTTTCTTATCTTTAAAAATAAGCATAGTATCCTATTGCCTACATCTTAGTGTGGAAGTGAGAATTAAAAATAAATGCCACAGTAGAGATGGAGGTAGCTATAATAAGTTTACTCATTTTTTTCTTTTTTCCCTTCCCCTATTTTAAATATTAAAACAGACATTAAATAATATTCAAATCATATCCCAAGGGGCTAATTTTGCTTAAAGTATATATGTATTTGGAATGTTGTTTCCTTGAGTCTTCCAGCCCCATAATGTTAAGTAAGCTACTCTAACATTGCTAGTGTCCTGCCATTCCATAAGGAATGGATTCCCCAGCACAGGATCCAACTGCTGCAGGGACCCTCATTTCACTGAAGGGAAAGGCCATGCAATGTATGTCCTGAGGTTGTTCAGACAACACGTGCAAAGCCACACCCACTGCAGCAGGAAGAATCCCAATTTGCCAGCCTATCATGTAGGGTGCTGAGATTCCCCACACCCTTCCCTTTACCTCCTATTCCATCTTTCTTAGCAGTCACTGAATTAAGATAACAAATCAATTCCAAGCTACAAATTTTCTTGGTAAACAGATCAAACTGCTGCCAGATGACTGGCTCCATGACACAGCAGAACATGACAGGCATGGAAATATCCCCATTGGTGAGACAGGACAGAGTTCATCCTAGTGAAATGCTGGGGAGATTGAACTGCAACTGTGGAAAATTTCTGTATTAATTGTTCTTGTAGCTGTGCTGACTAGCGTGCCCTAGTCCCCCAAATAAACAAACCAACAAAATAAAACTTTCAAATCTTTCCAGAAAACTTTTGAAGTTTCTTCAAGTTCTCTTTGAAGAAAATGATTAAATTATCCCAAATTTAAATGAATAATCTTCATTATTAGGTCCCACTGTCGCCTTATAAGTTCCTAAGTTCCTTATGATGTCAGCATCATCACCATCATCCTGGTTGCTCCAGTAAGACATCCAAGCATGTTCTTCAATCTGTCACTTTCTCTCAGTCTTCTCATCAGTCAGCCCAACAGCCATCAGGAACTTCGTATTCGAGTATTTAAATATCTGCTGAATTCACCCCCTTCTCTGCATCTCACTGCCATTTCAGTCCCATTACTCAATCACAGAAAACTAACCAAACTGATCACATGCACCACAACCTTGCCTAACTGAATGAAACTATGAGCCATGCCATGTAAGGCCACCCAAGATGGACGGGTCATGGTGGAAAGTTCTGACAAAACATGGCCCATGGAGAAGGAAATGGCAAACCACTTCAGCATTCTTGCCTTGAGAACCCCACGAAAAGTATGAAAAAGTAAAAAGACAAAACATTGAGAGATGAACCCCCACCCTCCACCCCCAGGTTAATAGGTATTCAATATGTTACTAGAGAAAAGTAGAGAAATAGCTTCATAAGGAATGAAGAGGCTGAGCCAAAGCACAAAGAACTCCCAATTGTGTCTGGGGGTAAAAGTAAAGTCTGATGCTGTGAAGAACAATATTACATAGGAACCTGGAATGTTAGCTCCATGAGTCAAGGTAAATTGGAAGTGGTCAAACAGGAGATGGCAAGAGTGAATTTGCCATTTTAGGAGTCAGTGAACTAAAGTGGAAATCAGTGAACTAAAATGGACAGGAATGGGCAAATTTAATTCAGATGATCATATCTACTACTGTGGGCAAGGATGCCTTAGAAGAAATGGAGTAGCCCTCATAGTCAACAAGAAAGTCTGAAATGCAGTACTTGGGTGCAGTCTCAAAAATGACAGAATGATTTCTGTTCATTTCCAAGACAAACCATTCAATATCACGGTAATCAAAGTCTATCACAGTAATCAAAGTCTATGGCCCAACCACTTGCTACTTGGATTATTACACAATTATCTTGATTGATTACTCAGTCTACATTGAGAACCAATCTATTTTCTAAATACAGGTGTGACTAATTTTCTGTAATGCAAATATGGTAATATATTCACATGCTCAAGACCCTTCTCAAGTGAGACAGCTGAAAGAGTTCAGTTTCTCTTTTCCCCCGTACTTAATACAATGCCACGTGTAAGATGCAAGCTCAAAAAATAGCTACTGAATGAATGTCTTCTTGAAACATTCTCCACATAGGACTGCATTCCAGTAGAGGGCAGATTTTCATCCAGAAACTTCTCCCAAATGAGTGCAGGCTACTTGAATTTGAATGCTTCCTCTGCTTACTTGGTCTATTATTCAAATGAGACATGAGAAAGGAAGGAGATGATGACAAAGAACATTAAAATCCATATATGAATACATTGTAGACAACTGAGGATTTCTCTGTTGCTTTGAAATTTCACAAAACATAGATTCAAATCTACTTTCTGTTCCATGGTTTTGTCCTGTGTAGTGGAGTGACAAGAGTGTTGGTATCAAGAAAACTGTATCCTGAATCCCAGAGTATTGTTCAAATAAATTTGTTGTCTGCTTTTAGTATCTTTATCTATAAAATTGGAAAGATGAAGTTCTTTTACTAAGAGAGGCACTGAGGCCCAAAAAATGAACTACTCAAATGTGACACATTACAAGTACACATCCATCAACTTCTCACATAATTCTAGTTATTCTCAATTTCTTGAAATTTATCAATGGACCTTGACAGCTTTGATAGTGACAATATTCCCTTAGGTATCATGTTAAGAACATTTTCATTATAATTCACATTTTATAATTTCTCACTCAGTATATTATTTAATTCTCCGAAAAATCCTGCAGTGTCATATATTTTTATTCTGTCTAATTGAAAAGAAGGATTTAAGCTTAAAAATTATTTTATTTGTTTTACTCATCTTCTATTCTTTAAAAAGGAAAGATGGTTAAGAACAAACTATATATGGAAAACATTTTTATCCCTGCAAACACATCTGAAAAATAGGGTTGAAACACAGCTTACCATAAACAGAAGAAAAAAAAAAAAAAGGTTTTCCTGATTTTTACAGATGCAGTTACCTCAAATTACCATTGCATTGCAGAAAGTCTTTGTGGAATCAGTGAGCATACTTAAACAGAACAGTGAAGTCCCAGTCCACAGTTAAATGCAAAATGTGCAGTATCTATAATTGGGTGTGCAAGTCATGCCAGCAAAAATGTTTAATCTATAGAGTGGAAAAACCTCTCAAATCAGTTCTCTAAAGCTCAATACAATTTTACACTTCAATTGATTGTTCTGACATTAGATCTCTTGTATCCTACACTGCAGGGCATGTGATGAGGGACTATCAGAATAATCATTACCTTTCCTTGAAAATATGGTTAGTATTCTAAGATCATGCTTTATTTTAGAAATCATGAACCTAAACCAACTGGGGTCAGTAATTCCATTACACAAGTTATTAAGAGAGTGGGACAGTACCTACCCAGGAGCATTATGTTAAAGTTACCTCAGTAATTTCAGCATATGTTCCAGCTTGTTTCTGAATATCTTTGTTGCTCTATATTTGCAAACACTATGTATATGATATGTACATGCTTTATGTACATGCTTCTTGGTTGGGGATGGGTATTAAAGAGTTGAAAGTCAGGGAGCTGAAATGTAGAATCATTCTGAACTTAATGACTTGTAGTTTTTTCAGTTTTTATTTTTTTCTTATTAAGAAATGTGAGTAACATTAGGCTACCCTCTAAAACTGTTTAAAGCATTAGATATCAGGAAAGAATTTAAAGTGTTTCATAAATTGTAAAATACCATACTTATTTAAGGTATTTTTATTATCATTACAAAGAAAGTGCAGGCATATTTGTTTTATTACACTTTGACTTGTTGCACTTCACAAGTTTTATACATTGAAGGTTTGTGGTAAACCTGCAGGGAGCAAGTCTATGGGTACCATTCTTCCAACAGCTTTTGCTCGCTTTTCAATTTGCTCTGTGTCAGATTTTGTTAATTCTTGCAATATTTCAAATGTTTTAATTATTATATTAGTAATGGTAATCTATAATCAATGAGTGATCTTTGATGTTACTATTATAATGGTTCTGGTAAGCCATGAACCACACCCATATATGGCAGCAAACAGTTGATAAATATATGTGTTCTGACTACTTTGCCAACTGGCACGTTCCCCCTCTTGCTCACTTTCCTCGGGCCTCCCTACTCTCTGGGACATAGCAATATTAAAATTGACCAATTAATAATCCTGCAATGGCCTCTAAGTTTTCAAGTGAAAGGAAGACTTGTATGTGTCTCTTTTGAGATAAAAAGCTAGAAATGATTAAACTTAGTAAGGAAGGCATATCAAAATCCTAGAAAAGTCAAAAGCTAGGCCTCATGTACCAGTTAACCAAGTTATGAATGCAAAGGAAAAGTCATTGAAGGAAATTAAAAAGTGCTACTCCAATGAACACATGAATAATAAAAAAGCAAAATAGTCTCCTGACTGATACAGAGAAAGTTTTAGTCATCTGGGCAGAAGATTAAACAACCAGCCACAACATTCCGTTAAACCCAAACCTAATCCAGAGGAATGGGGTGAGAGCTAAATTGCTCAATCACATCCAACTCTTTGCAACCCCATGGACTGTAGCCCACCAGGCTCCTCTGTCTATGGGATTTTCCAGGCAAGAATACTGGACTGGGTTGCCATGCCCTCCTCCAGGGGATCTTTCCAATCAAGAAATCAAACTACCGTCTCCTGCACTGCAGATGGATTCTTTACTGCTGAGCCACCAGGAAAGCCCTAACCCAAAGAAACTGCTAAGTCACTTCAGTCGTGTCCGACTCTGTGCAACCCCATAGACAGCAACCCACCAGGCTCCCCCGTCCCTGGGATTCTCCAGGCAAGAACACTGGAGTGGGTTCCCTATTCAGTTCTATGAAGGGTGAGAGAGGTTAAAAAAAATAAAGGCTACAGAAGAAGTCTGAAACTAGCAAAAATCGCTTCATGAGTTTTATGGAAAGAAACCATCTCTGTAACATAGAAGTGCAGGGTGAATCAGCAAGTGCTGGTGTAGAGGCTACAGCAAGCTATCCAGAAGATCTAGCCAAGATCATTAATGAAGGTGGCTACACTATACAACAGATTTTCATTACAATGCAACAGCCTTCTATTGAAAGAAGATGCCACCTAGGACTTTGATAGCTAGAAAGGCAAAGTCAATGCCTCACTTCAAACCTTTAAGTGTTCTTGGCTCAGTCATGTCCAGCTCTTTGTGACCTCACAGACTGTAGCCTGCCAGGCTCCTCTGTCTGGAGATTCTCCAGGCAAGAATACTGGAGTGGATTGCCATTCCTTTTTTCAGGGGATCTTCCCAACCCAGGGATCAAACATGGGTCTCTTGCATTGCAGGTAGATTCTTTACCATCTGAGTCACCAGGGAAGCCCTCAAAGTTTTAAAGGACAGGCTCACTCTTTTGTTAGGGTCCCATGCAGCTGATGACTTTGTGTTGAAGCCAAAGTTTATTTACCATTCCAAAAAATCCTAGGACACTTAAGAATTATATTCAATTTACTCTTTCTCTACAGAGTATATTCTATCAGTGGAGCAACAAAGTCTGGATGACAACATATCTGTTCACAGCATGGTTTACTGAATATTTTAAGCCCACTGTTAAGACATGCTGCTCAAAAAAAATGTATATATTCCTTTCAGAATGCTCATTGATAATGCATCTGGTCATCCAAGCACTCTGATAGAGATGTATGACAAGAATAATGTTGTTTCTATGCCTGCTAATGCAACATCCATTCTGCAGCCCATGGGTCAAGAAGTAATTTCAACTATGAAGTCTTATTATTTAAGAAAAACATTATGTAAGGCTATGACTGCCATAGATAATGATTCCTCTTATGGATCTGGGCAAAGTAAACCGAAAAACTTCTAGAAAGAATTCACCATTCTAAATGCCATTAAGAACATATGTGATTCATGGGGAGGGGTCAAAATATCAACATTAGCAGGAATTTGGAAGAAATAGATTCCAACTCTCCCAGATGACTTAGAGAGGTTCAAGACTTCAGGGGTGTAAGTAATTGCAGGTGGAATTACTTATGGTATTGTGGCAATAACCAGATAACTAGAATTAGACGTGAAGTCTGAAACGTGACAGAATTGCTGCAGTCTAATGATAAAAGCTTAACTGATGAGGAGTAGTTACGGAGGAGCAAAGAGAGTGGTTTCTGGAGATGAAATCTATTCCTGGTACAGATGCTATGAGTTCAGTTCAGTTCAGTTGCTCAGTCGTGTCCGACTCTTTGTGACCCCATGAATCCCAGCATGCCAGGCCTCCCTGTCCATCACCAACTCCCGGAGTTCACTCAGACTCACACCCATTGAGTCCGTGATGCCATNTCCACAGTTTCTTGTGATCCACACAGTCAAAGGCTTTGGCATAGTCAATAAAGCAGAAGTAGATGTTCTTCTGGAACTCTCTTGCTTTTTCCATGATCCAATGGATGTTGGCAATTTGATCTCCAGTTCCTCTGCCTTTCTAAAGCCAGCTTGAACATCTGGAAGTTCATGGTCCACGTACTGCTGAAGCCTGGCTTGGAGACTTTTGAGCATTACTTTACTAGCATGTGAGATGAGTGTAATCGTGCAGTAGTTTGAGCATTCTTTGGCATTGGCTTTCTTTGCGATTGGAATAAAAACTGACCTTTTGCAGTCCTGTGGCCACTGCTGAGTTTTCCAAATTTGCTGGCATATTGAGTGCAGCACTTTCACAGCATCATCTTTCAGGATCTGGAATAGCTCAACTGGAGTTCCATCACCTCCACTAGCTTTGTTCATAGTGATGCTTTCTAAGGCCCACTTGACTTCACATTCCAGGATGTCTGGCTCTAGATGAGTGAGATGCTATGAAGACCATTGAAATTACAACAAGAGTTTAGAATATTACATAAATTTAGTTGATCAAGCAATAACAGGGCTTGAGAGAATTTAATCTAATTTTGAAAAAAGAAAGATTCTGTTGTGGGTAAAATGTTGTGAAACAGCACTGCAAGTAGAGAGAAATTGTGAGAGGAAAATTTAATCAATGTGGAAAACTTTTTTGTTGTCTTATTTTAAGAAATTATCTAATCCTCAGAAGCATCACCTTGATCTGTCAGGAGCCATCAACACTGATACAAGTTCCTCTACAACAAAAATATAAAAGCCTTATTGAAGGCTCAGATAGTTAGCACTTTTCAGCAGTATTTTCCAATTAAGATATGTACATTGTTTTTAGACATGATACTATTATACACTTAATAGACTGCTATAGTATAAATATAACATTTAATGCACTGGGAAACCGCAAAATCCATATGACTCACTTTATTTCTATATTAGCTTTATTGCAGTGGTCTGGAATAATATCTCCAAGTTATGCCTGTAGAGCTAAGACAGAACTAAAGAAAGCTTCTTGGATGAGAAGATAGAGTTCAGGGGAATGAATAAGCTATTTGCTTATAAAAGATACCTCTATGTGATGCAGCTATTATAACAAGAGAATTCCAGGGAGGCCTTAACCTCAACCGGACAAGTCTTGACACTCCATCTTGGTATACCTAGCATCTATCAGTGTATACCTATGTACATTGCCTATCCTGAAATCCTCCCTTTTTTTTTTTTTACATTTAAAACACTTAATCTACAATTGTTTGGCTCTTATATGTGGACTTCTCTGGTGGCTCAGACAGTAAAGCATCTGGCTGCAAAGCGGGAGACCTGGGTTCAATCCCTGGATCAGGAAGATCCCCTGGAGAAGGAAATGGCACCCCACTCCAGTACTCTTGCCTGGAAAATTCCATGGACGGAGGAGCCTGGTGGGCTACAGTCCATGGGGTCGCAAAGAGTTCGACACGACTGAGCGATTTCACTTTAGTGGTATATATAGCTAGGGGCAAGACCAGAAAAAAATCAAGAAAAGGGGAGGACTGTTTTCTTAAAGGTGTCTTCACAGAGTGGAATTTTTCTTGCTTCCCTGGTGGCTTAGCTGGTAAAGAGTCTGCCTGCAATGAAGGAGAACTGGGTTTGATCCCTGGGTTGGGAAGATCCCCTGGAAAAGGGAATGGCTACTCACTCTAGTATTCTGGCCTGGAGAATTCCATGGACTGTATAGTTCAAGGGGTTGCAAAGAGGGACATTACTGAGCAACTTTCACTTCACAGTCAAGGAATGTTATGAAAGTGTTTTTTTGAGGGGGAACAGGTATCACTTTCCCATTCTAAGCCCATTTAATGACACTTTCATGAAGCCCAGTCAAAGATTATGACTCCTTCTCATCACTGTAATTCAGGCAGCCACCTTGAGCGTCTGGGAGTTGGCATGTAAACAGAAACCCATTTGTCACTCTTGTCTTAGGCTGAAGGTGAAAGCTATTCATTAGACAAGAAATACTATCATCATTTCTACCTCTTGAATTATATATATTATAAAATATTTAAGTTCAACTTCTGATTGCTAACTCTGCAGTGAGAACTTCTGGTAATGCTTATGCACTGTAAATCACTGATTTGAGAATTCAAATGACATAGATTGCAGCTATCATTCTTATATATTAGTCTTTAGGATGTTTTTTTGTTTTAGTTCTTCATACGTATGCATGCTCAGATCCCTCCCCTGGATGGAAGCTGTTGTACAATTTCATTTTTCGTTTACAATATAACATTCTCATTGTCTTAACATTTTGTTCCTCTTTGAAAATAGGCAGATAAGGATGACTGAGAGATGGGCAAGACAAACTAGAGACAAGCCTGCTGTAGAAGCACAGTCGCATATCGTTTAGTAGTGGAATAAATTCAGGATATGGTCTGTGGTAGCCATAGTTATAAAGAACAGGTATATAAAACATAACATTAGCAGAGTTTTAGAGTTAGAAGCTAAGTACTCAAGTTCTGTTCTCCTAGTTAATAATTTTTTGATCTTGGAGAAATGTTGCAAATTTTAATTTCTTAAGAATAAAATAAACACATTGATACTTCAGAGAGATATTAATGATTAGATGAGAAAATAACTATAAATGATTTGTAAAGCACAAAGTATAATAAACATTCCCATAAGTTTCTGTTCCATCACCCAAATGTAAATGACATAAAAGAACATTTAAGGATGCAAAATATACAGATTAATGTCAAAGTTAGCAAGTGACTGGTTTTAAACCTTGATAACATACACAGTACAGTGATTGCCTAAGTCAAATATGTGTGGGGCAACACATATTATATGATTAGTTTTTTTTAACATTTTCTTTTCTGTTTTACTTAAAATAAGAGATTTATGATTTACATGTCATGAAATCAGGTTTTAGTTTCAATTTGATGAGTTTTGATAACTGTATATACATCTGTACTATCACTCAAAGTGAGTTAGAATGTTGTCACTACTTGTGAATGTCCCTTTCTCTACCATATACTCATTTTAGCAGAGTCGATCATTTTTCATTTCTATCACCACTGATTTTGTTTTTGTCCTATAATTTGGATTTTATAGTATTCCTTTGTCTCTAAATGTTCACCTATGTGAGTATATCAGTAACTTGTATATTACTTTAAATTACTAAGTAGTAAACCATTGAATATGTCTAAAATGAACATGTCAAAATGTTATTGCCTTTTTTTTTTTTTGGTGAATAATACTTGGCCTGTTTCCAGCTATTGCCTACATTAATGATTTTGCTGTACCCATTATTGAGCAAGTCTTTTTGTGAACATGTATTTTTTCTCTTTAGACTGGGTGATCTCTCTTAGGAATGTGGTTCCCCTGAGAGTCTTATTTCTTTTCTTTTTTTTTTCCCCAGGGAAAGGTTTTTATTTTATTTATTAATTTTTTAATTTTACATTATTTTCCTTTACAATACTGTATTGGTTTTCCCATACATCAATGGCAAAACCAATATAGTATTGTAAAGTAAAATTAAAAAATAAAAAAAAATAAGTAAAGGGGAATGAAATTGCTAAGTCATAGAGTAGTTGCTGGCATGAGTATAAAGTGGGACATCTTCTTTGGAGAATTAACAGTATTATATAAAAGTCAATGTATAGCTTATTTAACATCTACAATATTTATCTAGACTCTAGATAAAATTGCCAAATTATCCCTTAAAATGTTTGTACAAATTTTATACTCTCACTAGGAATGCATTGCAATTGCAGTCACTTTGTATGTCCTAACTCGCTGTGCTTATGTTGGTAACATATTCATCTTCATTTGGCATTGTCAGTGGGTTTGTGTGTGTTATTTCCTCCATGCTAATTGCACATACTAGTGTTTCATTCTTTTAAATTGCTGAATGATATTTTGTTATACAAATAACTGAATTTATTTATTCATTTCTCTTGTTAATAGACATTTGGGTTGTTCCCAGATTTTGTCTGTGGTAGATAAAGCTGTTATAGACATTAGAACACAAATCTTTTAATAGGCTAATATTTTCATTTTTTATGAGTGTTGGATTTCAGTTAATAATTTAAATTAGCAATTAACAAATTGCTACTTTCTGTGGGCCAAATCTGGCCCACCACCTGTCTTTATAAATACAATTTTATTAACACAAGGTCATGTTCACCTGTTTACGTATTTCCTATGACTGCATTTGTGTTGCAGTAGACAAATTGAGTATTTGTAGTAGAAACCATCTGACATACAAAGCTTAAACTATTTACTATTTGACCAGAATTACAAAATAATTTTGCCAAAACTATTAGTTTAAATATACATTTATCTTTATAAGAACCAGCTACAATTCACCAAAGCAATTATACAATTTTAAATTCATACCAACATTATATAACAATTTCAATTGCTCCATATCTCTACCATCCTTGGATATTATTGTTCTTTGTTATTTTACACATTCTAAATTGTGGAAATGATCTTACATTGTGGGTTTTGATTTGAATTTTTCTGAAAATCAAAAATTCTGATCATCTTTTCATAGAGGATTATTGATCATCTGTGTACCTTTTGTGAAATGTCTGTTGAAATCTTTTGTGAGTTTTATAATTATGTTGTCTATCTTTTTCTTGTTCATTTGTAGTAGTTTCTTATATACTCAAGATACAAGTTCTTTTTATATGTGTTTCAATTTTATCCCAGTTTTTAGCTTTCCTTTTCATTCTATTCAAGGAATCTTTTGATAAATAAGAAATGTACATTCTTCTGAGTTCTAATTTGTCACTTTTCATTTGTGATTAGCGGTCATTATGTCTTGTCTGGAAAAAGATCTTTGTCTATTCCAAGGTAACAAAAATACTCTACTAAATTTTCTTACAAGTTTAGGAGTGTGTTTCACTCTATATTACTTGTGTTTGGAGTTGAGTATAAGACAAAGTTCACTTCTTTCCATGTGGATATCGAAATGTCAAAAATATTTGTTAAAAATATTTTCTTTCCCCAATGAATTGATATAGAACCTTGTCTAAGAATCAATCATACATGTTTGAGTTTACTCCTAGATTCTATATTCCTCTTATCTATTTATCTATCCTTATGTCAATACTGTCTTTATTGCTATAGATTTATATGACCTTGAAATCAGTTAATATAAATCCTCCAGCTTTTATTAATTTTTTTATTTTAGTTCAAATTTTAGAAAAAGAGATGTTAATATCTTTAAAAAAAATCTGGGATTTTAACTAAGATTGTATTGAATCCATGTCAGATTTGAGGATAGTGGAAATCTTAACAATATTGAGTCTTATTAATCCATAAACAATCCATATAGCTAAGACTTCTTTTTCTCATCATATTTTCCTATATTTTGTATTCTATTTCCATTAGGGATATTTGCATATATTTCATATTTTGTGTTAGGTATTTGATGTTTTAGATTATTTCTAATTGTTTACTTCTGGTATATAGAAATATGATTAGTTTTATACCCTGTGGCCTGCGTTGAATTGGTAAATGTAATAGTCAGTTCTTTGAGTAAAATAAAGAGCTCAAGTTTGCAGTTTGCTAATTTTCATGGAATAAAATTTTGGTATAAGATATCAAGCTACCAATGTATATGATTGAAAATGAATTAGCTGATGTGTCATTAGCATGTTAATCTATGGTATTACCAATATACAGATGCAGTAGATGTAAAATCCTCAAAGAATAGACATTAAAAGGTATTAAAATATATTAGGAGGTGCTCATTTCTGAGTATACTTTAAATTTTAATATAACTTATTTCATAAGTTTAATTTAAATTTATTTCCATTGCTTTAAAATCTGCACATAAAATTTCTGAAAACTAGAAAAAAAGTCAGCTCTCATGAACCAGTATCACTCNCTTTGGCCACCTCATGCAAAGAGTTGACTCATTGGAAAAGACTCTGATGCTGGGAAGGATTGGGGGTAGCAGGAGAAGGCGACAACAGAGGCTGAGATGGCTGGATGGCATCACTGACTCGATGAACGTGAGCCTGAGTGAACTCCAGGAGATGGTGATAGACAGGGAGGCCTTGAGTGCTGCAATTCATGGGGTTGCAAAGAGTTGGAGACGACTGAGCAACTGAACTGAACTGAACTGAACTTACTTCTTTCTTTATAGATTTCATGCCTTTTACTGCTTCTTCCCAGTTAGGATTTCCAGTAAAGTTTTAAGTGTGGGAGCAAGCACACTTTTCAGTCCCATATTCTCAAGACTCCACTGATATTTTTATAAAAGCTTAGCCTCCAGCTTATAAGAATCAGATCCACTTTATTGTTGCTGTCCAGATGAAGATTACATGGGTGATCTCTGTGCTCTCTGATTGCAATGCCAGTTTCCTGTACCTTAAGAGATCCCTCTCTTCCCTGGTGCCCTAACCCCAGCCTTTGGGTTGCAGTGCACTTGAACTAGGTCTGGGGTACCTTGGGAGCTTTTTGTCAGTGCCCAATCTTCATACCCAGTGTTTGGCATGTCAGCTTTCTACCTGGTGAATCCTTAGAGTTCCTCAGAGAGAATTATGTCAGTTACATCTGTCCTTCCCAAAGCCACCAGGAGGAAATTATCCATTCTTCTGTCATAATTTCATCTTAAGCAGTGTCAGTGTCTTGCAGTGAATGACGGGCTCATGAACCTCAGTGGGATTATCTCTCTGCTGTCTTGACCTATTCCATGTTTAGGCACTCTACCTTGCACCCTTGGATGGCCCAAGGGAAAGAACTGGCAAGTGGATGCAAATTTGCTCTGTGCTTAAGACTCCTCAGGATTCTAATCCATCATATGTGTCCACACATAGCTACTAAAAATTTAACCAATTCTTCTTTACAGTCATCTGTAGTAGATTTTTCATTTTCTCACTATTCTACATAGAGGAAAGCAGATTTAGACCTCTTCTTTCTCAAGAAATGCTCATTACTTTCTGTACTTTAGTTTATTTAGGTTTCTTTGTTTCTGCTCAGTTTTAAAATGCCATGAGCTTTTGGCTTATCTGTCTTATTCTCATTGCTATGATGGGTTCTGTGACTTTTTAGTTTGTTCATTCAGATTTTGAGCACACTCAAAACATCTTTATAAAGGTCTTACCATTACTTATGAAGTTTTTAAGAAATCAGAAGCAAGAAAATTAGAAATTAATTAAAATCACACTATTTGTTACTCTCTGTATGCTATACCGAGCTATATTCAGTTAATAAGTTATCCTTCTCTTTATCTAGATCTAAAATTTACTGAGTTCCAGTGACTTGCAAGCAATATTAAGTTCAATGTTTAAACACAGCCATGAGTTTTGTACTTTGTTGTAACTGAGGAGATTGAGACTCAGTAAGGTTGTCTGTCTAAGATCACACAATCAAGTACAGAGACAGAATTCAACTTTAATTTGTCTAATTTGAGACCTTCTACCTCGTCGTTATACCCCTTCCTTCTATATCTGTCCAGATTTCTGAAAGATGGCTACTTTGTAAGTTACCAGTCTCATGAATCACTGCATCATGGTTGCCTCAATGGGTTGGCCTAGTCTATATACAAACATATGTGTCAGACTTGCCAAAATTTAATTTTAAGAAGAAAGGAATTCTCTACCTGTGAGGCAGGCCTATCACTAAAAATTAAAAGAAAAAACTGCATGGTTGTAATTATTAATACAGTTAATTAATTTTCCTTTTCAGATGTATGTTTCTGAGCTGGATAGGTATTAATCTCAGAAAGCCTCCTCTGAAAGCCTGTACCCTTGATCGTCAATCCCCATTTAACTTTAAAGCTATTGTTAAAGGAGGTCTGCAGTGCTCAATATCTGCTTCATTTTGGAAGAATAGCTGGAATCAACAACTTGAAGGTATTTATTTTTTCTTCCTGAATTACTTCTGTAATTACTGCTGTATACTGTGGGCTGTGGAATATGTCTTTTTAGTCAGAAGTACAGGAGAATTTGCACAAGGTCGCCATGAACCTAATTGAAGAAGTAATTACCTAACTTCATTTTCTCCTTTTGTCCATATACCTTAAGAAAATCTGTTAAATGAATAACATGATTGGTTTTTTTCCAGAATCAATCCTGTTTCTAAGCCATATTTTATCTTCAGATTTTTTACACTGTGAATTATTTTAAATTTCATGCATAGGCAATGATTAGTGGAAAAGGAAATGTGAAATATTTAAGCAATCCATTCCCATCATAGTACTCACAAACAACTAAAATATTTTAACTGCAAAAAAGTCCTTTCTGTAATACAGCCACGTATTCAAGTATTAAAAAAACTGGCTCACGTGAAAATATTTGGATATTGTGTCATCACTTTAACTTTCTCACTGAGCAGAAATAGACATTATTAAATAGTGCCCCTTAAATTTGCTGTTATACTTTGGAGTATGAACAATCTCTCAAACCCCAGTGACTTTCCCTGACTTAGTCCTGGGATATATAGCTCAGAAAAACTAAATATTCCTGCTCTGGCGCACTATATGTGTTTCTGAGAAGTCTCAGTTCAGAAAATCAGAAGTTGTTGGGACAAATAGGATTGAGGGAGACCGTTCAAAACCTATGGCACTTTGTAACCAGAAAACTGAAAAAAAATTATAATAAACATATTGAAAGTGCTAACATGATAATATGCCAATTTTTTATATTTGAGTCTAGATTTTTCTTCAGATAACACACAGCAAAATAGCTTTAGGAAACTGGGGAAACAGTCTCCTTCCAGCTTAGCCATGTCAGGCCTGAGTGAAAGAGATGCTCCTTGCAATGGTCACATTTATATCACCATCCTTTTAGGGACAATATTTTAAAAAGAACAGAGTTTGGAGAGCAACTGCTACAAGACATACTCCTTTCTACAGAAACTTTAGTTACTTTTTTTTTTTAATGTTATTTGGATCAAGACACATTTGAGCAAAGATACGGTGATAATGAATTCTTTCTAATTCTTTCTAATTCATTATCATTGTAGGAAAAGGGTAAAAGGGTAAAATAAGAAAGGGTAAAGGAAAAGGGTAAAATAGCAATTAAATGGATATTTGGGACAGTCACCTACAAATAAGGGCATCCAAACAATTTAGTGTTAAAATATCTCAGCAATTTACTTTACCTGCTTTGAGGGATTTACGTATATGGGATAGGATGAGGGGTGGAAATTAGATACTTTTGAGGTTTTGATTGTGATTTCCAGCTCTCCTGAATCCAGTTACTTGTTGAATCGTATACAGTTCTCACTTTGCAAACTTTAAATTAATGCTTATTAAAATCATCAGGATGTTTATTTTTCCTTATTTAGCTTGTTTTAATGTATATAAAAAGAAAATGGGGCTGATGCTGTTTTAATTTACAGCCCCTTTCATCACTCTGTAAAGTTACATAAAGTAGAAATCTATCAAGAGAATAAGTGTCAAGTGGAGCACACTTCCTTGTGCATGTGAGGGATTTAATGGAATGATTCTTGTAGATCCGGACAGGAGAACATGAAGGTGTCTATCCTGTGGAACGCATGAAAGGAGACAGAACAATGCTCACTCAGCAAACAGAAGAGAGATTGTATACAGGGTAGTGAGGAGGTCTGAGGAAGTGCTGGGCAGAGTCACAGACATGGAGCATCTTCCTGCTCTGAGAAAAGGCGTGCATATGAGCAATGCTGCCAGCAATAGGACAAGGTGAACCACGGAGTTCCAATGTGGTGGTCGTTGGTAGTGAGCAAGCCTGGCCTGCTGAGT
The DNA here is from genome assembly GCA_006410615.1 of Neotragus moschatus. Classification (NCBI taxonomy): domain Eukaryota; kingdom Metazoa; phylum Chordata; class Mammalia; order Artiodactyla; family Bovidae; genus Neotragus; species Neotragus moschatus. The sequence continues at coordinate 302,146 of SJYA01001586.1, forward strand.
GTGTCCTGGGATTCCAGAGGTAGCAAGTACAAAACATAATAAATGGTGACTATGGTGAAAAGTTACTGAAAGAATCAACCTTTCATTCATTTATGAACAGCCAACCACCATACCCAATGTTGAGGTCAACTGCTTGTCCTTACCAGACACATAAAACAGGCTGCCCATTGGCCCCATGACAGTTTAGAACCTCTGCTTGGATGCCCTTTACTTTAGGGTCAAGTGAGTTAGCTGTCATTCCTGCAGCCCTGCTGCCACGTCACTGGTATCTGAGCAGTTGTCCCTTATGGCAGAGAGCAGATACCTCTGATCTCAGATCCAATCTCTGTTTCCAGTCCCTAAGACCTGGCTTGTCCATATGGCCCAGGTTTTCCATTCTTCTTCTGCAAGCCCACATTTCTCAACTGCGACCTTGAAGTCTGCCACTCTTAGGAGTTAAACTTTGCATGCCCACTCATGACTACATTATTTTTTTTCTTTAAGAAAATGCCATTTCACCCTTCTTTCTCTCCGAAGTGGTAGTAATTCACTTTTCCAGCCTTAGAAGCAAGCACCAGTAAACTCTCTAGTTTCCCATCAAACCACTAACCCCACTCTTGAACTATTGTGTTTCACATTCCTGCTCCTGAGTTTGACAGTTATTTGGAGATGAACTCTTCCCAGACTCCTGAGGCCAAGATATTAGGATTTACAGGTTAGACTATGCCAATGTTATCTTCTGAAATGATTACTTATTTCCCTGAGAGACTGGTCAGATAGAAATTTCCCAACTGATAATCCACCTATGATTAAAATAAAGATAATAATCAATTCAGTTCAGATCAGTCACTCAGTCGTGTCCGACTCTTTGCAACCCCACAGACTGCAACATGTCAGGCCTCACTGTCCATCACCAACTCCAGGAGTTTACTCAGACTCATGTCCATTGAGTCACTGATGCCATCCAGTCATCTCATCCTTTGTCATCCCCTTCTCCTCCTGCCTTCAAACTTTCCCAACATCAGGATCTTTTCAAATTAATCAGTTCTTTGCATCCAGGTGTCCAAAGCACTGGAGTTTGAGCTTCAGCATCAGTCCTTCCAATGAATATTCAGGACTGCTTTCCTTTTGGATGGACTGGTTGGATCTCCTTGCAGTCCAAGGGACTCTCAAGAGTCTTCTCCAACACCACAGTTCAAAAGCATCAATTCTTCGATGCTCAGCTTTCTTTATAGTCCAACTTTCACATCCATACATGACAACTGGAAAAAACATAGCTTTGACTAGGCAGAACTTTGTTGACAAAATAACTTCTCTTCTTCTTAATATGGCTGTCTAGGTTGGTCATAACTTTTCTTGCAAGGGGCAAGCATTTTTAATTTCATGGCTGCAATCACCATCTGCAGTGATTTTGGAGCCCCCCAAAAATAAAGTCCGTCACTTTTTCCACTGTTTCCCCGTCTATTTGCCATGAAGTGATGGGACCAGATGTCATGATCTTAGTTTTCTGAATGTTGAGCTTTAAGCCAACTTTTTCACTCTCCTCTTTCACTTTCATCAAGAGGCTCTTTAGTTCCTCTTCACTTTCTGCCATAAGTGTGGTGTCATCTTCTTATCTGAGATTACTGATATTTCTCCTGGCAATCTTGATTGCAGCTTGTGCTTCTTCCAGCCCAGCATTTCTCATGATGTACTCTGCATAAAAGTTGAATAAGCAGGGTGACAATATTACTTCTTTCTTGATTTGGAGCCAGTCTATTGTTCCATGTCCAGTTCTAATTGTTGCTTCCTGACCTGCATACAGATTTCTCAGGAGGCAGGTCAGGTAGCCTGGTAGTCCCATCTCTTTAAGAATTTTCCAGTTTGTTGTGATAATAATAGATAATAATAATAGAGTATTATTTTGTGTCAGGCACTCTGACCCTTAACATGTACTGAACAATTTAATCTCTACAGAAATCCTGAGAAAGCTGATGCATAGGATGGCTAAATATGTTTTCTGAAGTTTCATAGTTAGTAGTTGGCAGATGAAGGATTCAAACCCAAGTTTTCTAATTATAATGAGAGTTTATGATCTTAACCACTACATTAATCTAAGAATCTGCTGAGAAAGCCATCTACTGATTAAAATAAAAGAAATTGTAGAAAGAGGCACAATTTGTAGGTAGAGGTGTAAACGTGACTTATATATCAATCCTTAGAAACATAAACTGGCATTTTAAGGGAAAAGACAACTAGAAACTCAAATCTTTGATTTGTAGTCTTAAATAAAGTAACAAAAATCCAATGATACTATTTTGATCTCAAGATTCTGATTCCTCTAGAAATGAAACTGAAAATTGGAGAACTATGAAAAAGATGTTTCTCCTTAAGTGAAAATAAGAACAGTCTAAGGAAATTGTATAGTCTGATAAGTTTATATAACTGATGGGGAATACAATGGTAAATCTACAACTGTTTCCCCCATGCAATTCAAAGATATATATGTGTAGATACTTCCTACCCTCAAGAATCCTACAATTTAAATGCTAAGATCTCAGATAATTTTGGACTGTACATTAATTCAAGTTTTAGAGTTATGCTGCTGCTACTGCTAAGTCGCTTCAGTCATGTCCGACTCTGTGCGACCCCAAAGACGGCAGCCCACCAGGCTCCGCCATCCCTGGGACTCTCCAGGCAAGAACAATGGAGTGGGTTGCCATTTCCTTCTCCAGTTTTTAGAGTTATAGTCAAGATTAAATGATCAGATCACTGGATTGTTGTTCCTGTTGTTAGTGACTGAGAATGAGAATCAAAGTACCTAGGATAATTGCATGACCATCTTTCTGCTGCTGGGAAAGACCAGAGAAAGCTTTCTCTTGGACTATGTAAAAAAAACACGTATAAGTCCAGAGTGCAATGTAGTGTTCTGTGACCTGCTGTGATGCACACTACTTGCTTTTGTTCTATTGACCGAATGTGATGACCTATAAATAAGCTAATGTTTCATGACTTTAAGTAACATTTCTGCTTGATGTTCCAAGTGGATTGTATATATTTGCAAATTTCAAATCAGCACTTGGAAATAAGTCAGACTAAGAAAGGCAAATATTTGTGAGTTCACTGTTATGTAGAATATAAAAAACAAGCAAACGAAGAGAAAAACCTAATAAATGAACAAACCCAACCAAACAAAGCATACATGCAGGTACAGAGAACAGAGTTGTGGTTATCAGAAGGAAAAGGAAAAGGGAGAAAGGTGAAATGGGTAAGGGGATCAGCTGTATGGTAATAGGTTGAAATTAAACTTTCAGTTGTGATCACTAGTGTATACAGAAGTAAAACTGAAAAGCCACCAGGGAAGCCCGAATGCTGTACACATGAAGCTTAATATTATAAACCAATGCTATCTCTAATAAAAAATAAATCAGCATTTGGATGACAAATTACAAAAGGATACTATAGAACTAGAAAATTGAATAAAACCACTGTTTTAGCTTTTTTGGTTTATATACCAATTTTTATTTTATTTAATTTAAAGTCATTGTGTAGAATCCTATCCTAAGATTACCATCCTCCTCCAGCCAATTAATCCCCCTAATTACAGCCACTGACAGGCGAATGGCCCTGAAAACTGACCTCCATTTTACAGGATCCATCTAGTAATCACTGCACCAGACACTGAGGAATTGAGACCCATCATGTGACCACAGAAGCTAGAAGAAATGTGCAGTCTAAATCTTGTTCATTTTGCTTGTTAGTTATAATGGATGATTTTTTTAAAGTAGCTGTATTGATAATGTTCATTGAAATCCATGCCATATAGTCATTTCTACTGCTTATGGTTTTAGAAGCTATAAATTCTAGACCACTTAGAAAAATCAGGTTTGAAGCACTTCACTCTGTTTTCCTGAAACTAATCACAGAATTATATTGACCTTATAAAGTCTGGCTATGAATGTACCTAGAACATTCTAGGAATATCTCCAATATAGAAGTTAGTGATTTCACTAACATTGCAATCAAATGCTTTATAATAACACGATGTGCAAAGAAATTGGGTATTTTAATAAAAAATTCTTCCAAGTTTCTTCTATTAAAAAAGCTTTCATCCTGAAATGGATGGAAAAAAGTGAAGTAGGCATATCAAGTGTAGTATTACTAAGGAATCAAGTAACAAAACAGACACTCAAATGATACAGAATTTGGTCAAATGCCAAGAGTATACTGAATTGATTTTAGTTTCAAATGATCTTGAATTTGTGTTTTTAAATAAGATTTTTAAATTATAATATCATCCTCATTTTCTCTCTCTTTTAAAAAAAGTTTACATGAGAGGTAGATTTTATTTATTCCTTAAATTAGAGAATCACAGAAGGCTTCATTCTATCTAGATGTGTACCATTCCTAATGAGAGAGATAATATACATTTGTATTTACTTTTGAAATATTTTTCAAAAATTTTAGAACATACCTTCTCTAATTAAGCTTTGCACAAAGTTTGTGGGGAAAAAAAAAAGAGCTAACATAGCCAAGAGTAATAAAATAACATTTTAAACTAGAAAATTTGATTTAAAATTCAGATTTAAATAATTTATATATATATATGAGAGGTTGAACAAGGTTCATATTTAAATGTAAGGTGAGTGCTCTATTAGTTTCTTACTCTTAAAATAACACAGCTTATTATTTAAGTAAATACTTTGACAATATTTACAGATCAATTTAAACATTTTGGAACATATATACAAATCTCTGATGCAATCATCAGAGATGATTATGTTATCTCCATTTAATTACATGAGAAAAATTAAAATGAAATTTAATGATTTTTCTCAAATGCAAGATGTTCTGTAATGTCTCAATACTTATATTTTTACTTCTGTTTTTGTTAACCAAAAGTATTTCTGCCCCAAAGACCAGGTTTTTTTTTTTTTTTTCCTTTTTACCAAAGATTCTGGTGTATAATTAGGTCAAAGAGCTAATGAAGCTTCCCTGGGAGATTTTTCACTCAGAAAACAAAATGTAGAATGCTTCCAGGAGCTGTGAATGAACAAAGGAAGGTGGTTATATTCAAGACAGCAGCTTAAAATAAAAAGACAGCAGCTTAATCTTCATTGTTGGAAAATCTAGGCTAAGTGACCCCAGTTCAAAGATGCTTCCATTATCCAGAGACTAGATCGTTTTCCAAATCTTAATTGACAGATCTTAAAAGGGTGTTTTGACATTATAGAATGTCCACATTGCTAGAGACGTCATATAAATACAGAAAAATTTACACTTGTCTAAACAGCTAAATAAAGATGGATAAATGAGAAAGAAGCCTATGGATCTTAATACCTTGGTAGAGAGAACAGGTTCAAATAAATGGCTGAAAACTACAAACTACTCCTCCATGTGTGGTTTTCTCCATGCATGAACCATTACCGAAGTTTGTTAGAGAATTTCTCTTGCAATCTATTCTGTATAGCATAGTTAGAATAATGTCCCTAAGTGCCATATTGCTTGAGTACTACTTTTCTTCCTAAAGAGTCAACAGAAGAGAGACATCATAGTAAAGGGAAAATATATGGGTTTATATTTAAGGCCAACAATACCAAGACTAGTTGTTTATTTACTAACTGATCTTGTGAAATTATTTAACCAGTTTTCCTTGTATAAACTGAAACTTCTAAACATGTCTTGCATTCTACTGTCTTACTGTTTTGTTGGTGCATTCCTCTTTCTGAAATGCTTACTCTTTTATTTTTGCTTATCTAAAGCCATCCAGTCTTCAAGACTCAACTCAACTGTTTACTTCCCTGGATCAAGTAAGATAAAAGATATTTCTTCCTATTTGATTTTCAGTACTTCTAAACTTGTTCCTGTCATATAACCTTTACTAGAAAAAAAAAATACTATTTTTTTCTAGTGGTCTTCCCTGATAGCCCAGTTGGTATATGGTAAACACAGTAGGGACTCAGTAATGCTATAATATCTACAAAATGTTCATGGAAATCAATGATTGTATACTTATACATGTTAATAATTTGTTGATTAAAAAGTTCAGCCAATGACAGATTTGATTGTAAACCTAAAAGAAAATTTCATATGGAAATACAAGAACCCTTTTCTAGTCAATATTGTATTACCTTGAAGAAGGACATCAGTGCAATGTTCTTTAAATCTACCAGTAACATCAAATGGAAAATAATACACATTACATTGAAAGACAAAATCAGCATACTATTCAATTCCACAATGAGTCAATTCAATTGACTCATTTTATTAAGAACATTTCCCATAAAACCATTCAACTCTTGATATAGTTGAATGTATTTTACTGCATCTATAATCAATTCTTAGAACACTGACAAATTTAAAAAAATATTGAAGGGGAAACCAAAAGAAAGTCATTTTTTAAAATATAAATTTATTTATTTTAATTGAAAGTCATTTTTTAACAACCTTTTTTCTCTCTCAATGTGAAACCCCCTGCTTTTGTTTACTTAAAATAATTATGTGACCCTTCATCATTGTCACTAAGTGCAAGCTGATAAGTATTTGTATTCTACTTTTTTCTTTTTTCTGTGCATGAATGCAGTATCTTATAGATATCAATTAAGTCTAATTGGTCTGTTGTATCATTTAGGAACTCTGTTGACTTGCTGATTTTCTGCCTTGATAATCCATCCATTGATATCATGTGATATTAAAAATCTTTTGCTATTTTTATATTATTTCCAATTTTTCAATTTTGTTTATTGGTATTTGTTTTATATATGTAGATACTCCTATATTGAGTTGAATGTGTATATGTTAATAAGTGTAACAACCTCTTCCCTTGTAGCAATCCCTTTATCATTGTATAATGATGATGCCTTCTTTGTCTTTCTTTATGGACTTTGTTTTAAGTCTCTTTTGTCTAATATTAGTATTGCTACTTATACTTTCTTATTTTTCCATTAGCATGAACTATCATTTTTCATTTCATTACTTTCAGTCTGTATTCTTTCACCCTGAAGTGAATCTCCTGTAGGCAGCATATTTCAGGTTCTTGGGTTTTTTTTTTAATCCAATCTGTCACCCTGTGTCTTTTGATTAGAGCGTACAATCCATTGACATTTAAAGTAATTATTGATGAATGCATACTTATTGCCACTTTAATTCATGCCTTTCACTTTTTTGTAGTTCTTTGTTCATTTCTTCTTTTTGTTTTTCCTTTTGTATTTTGATGATTTGTAGTGTATTTGAGTTCCTTTTTGTTTTTTATTATTTTTGTGAATCTTATGTATTGTTTTGGTTTGTGTTTACCATGGAGTTCAAGTACATTGATCCAGAACTTTCAGGATTTTCAGTATAACATGCCATTCCCTTCTGGCCCACAAAGTTCCTGCAGAGAATTCAGTTGATAGCCTCATGTGGGTTCCCTTCTAATTCACTGTTTTTCTCTTGCTGCTTTTAGAAACATTTATCTTTAGCTTTTGCCATTTTGATTGTTATGGCTTTGTATGAGTCTGTTGGGGTTCATCTTCTTTGGGGCCCTCTGCATCCTGTAACTGAATATCTGTTTTCTTCTTTAGGTTTGGAAAGTTATCAGCCAAAATTTCTTCAAATACATTTTTGATTCAGTTCAAGGAAATGACGGCTCACTCCAGTATTCTTGCTGGAGAATCCCATGTATTCCTGGCAGGCTTCAGTTCATGGGGTTGTAAAACGTGTCAGACACAACTAAAACGATTTATAATGCGTCTCTCTCTCTTCTTCTTACGGTGCCCCTATTATGCATAAAGTGAAGTCGCTCAGTCGTGTCCTACTCTTTGAGACCCCATAGACTGTAACCCATCATGTTCCTCTATCCATGGGATTTTCCAGGCAAGAGTATTGGAGTGGGTTGCCATTTCCTTCTCCAGGGATTGAACCCAGGTCTCCTGCATTATAGGCAGCTGCTTTACCATCTGAGCCACCAGGGTTTTTTTTTTTTCTGTTTTATATTATCCCAAAGATCTTGTATGTTGCTTTTATTTTTATTTCATTTGTTTTTTGTCTGCTGTTCTGACTGGGTGCTTTCTATTAATCTCTCTATGTTCCAGATCACTTATTCTTCTGTGTCATTTATTCTGTTTTTTTCTAGATTTTCTATTCTTGATTGGTTCATCTTTATAGCTTCTAGTTCCTTGTTCCAGTTATTTGCATTTCTATCAATAATATTTTTAAATTCATTTAGCATTTTTATTACCTCCATTTTGGACTCAGGGTCTAGTGTACTGGTGAGGTCTATTTTATTATTCTTTCAGGTGTTTCTCTTGTTATTTTAGTTGGGAATAGTTCTACCTTTTCATTTTAACTTTCTCTGTATGGAGAAACAGTTGTCTACTCTGGTCTTTAAAGGGTATTTTTATGTGGGAGCTTCTTTCTAGAGACAACATGTTTCCAATGTTTTTGGTTAAGAGGGCTGGTTGTGTTATACAAGTCATGTCTTCCTCCCAGATGTGCTGGATGTTACTACCCCCTTAATAGGAGGTGTGATTTTTGTTGTAGAATTTAGAGCTTATTTTGGGTGTGACATGAGACTTCTTATCTATTCTATGGCTGTAATCACCTGTCAGAGATAGAGACTGCTCCCCAGTTGTTGGAATAGAAGCCGTTAGGGTGAGGTTGAATCAGCTTCTATTTTCCTCAAGTGCATGCCCTGCCCCAAAGGAGGTACTTTCTGAAACAACTGAGACCCCTATGCTACAGTGGACCAGTGTGCCACCTGAATAGGCATCTGCAAATTTGCTCAGAAGCATCTCCTTCCCTGGTGTGTTCATCTCAGATCTAGTGAAAGGCTATTATGCGGAGTAGATTAGGGCTGGGAATCAAGGTACTGCAGTTGTAGGACCTGAGATGGTGATACCATCACCAGAGATCTATGCCACTTCTCTGGCAGACTTGTCCGAGGACCTGTTTGCCCTGAATCTAGAGCCAAGCTGTGGTGTGAAGTGAGTAAAGCTGAGACACTCCCACTGGGAAGTGAACTGCTGAATACTGCCAAGTATGCAGATAAGGGCTGTTGCTGCCCCACCTGGGCCATGCCATAGGCCCCCTTGGTGGTCTCCGCATAGCTTGAGGAATCCTCTCAGAGCCTGTCTTCCTGAGGTGCAGCGCTTAGCCATCTTGTGCTCCTGTGGCATTGCCCATGTGTGCTCTAACAGTGTCCTCTATTACTCTGCCTGGATCACACCTCAAATGTCCCAGTCTCTCTCTGGTCCGAGTACCTGCCGTGTCACATATGAAGTGAGCAGGGCTGGTGTATTCTCCACCTCACAGAGTGAATTGCTGTTAGGTGGTAGCCCCCAATGCAGGGCTCTCTCCACTCTGAATGTCATGAAATCAGCATGTGCCCGCTCTTCATAATTAGTCTAGGCTTCTCTAGTCCTTCTCTCTGAAAGTGGATTTTCCATCAAGCAAGGAGGCCTGTCTTCCCTCCACAGGACTGTCCAGATTGTGGTTTAATTTGCTCACTCCCCTGAGCAAGGGCTGCCTGTGCAGACCTCCTTCTCCTTACAGATATCTCCTGGGGTGCAGGCTCTAACCCAATGCCTTTTCCCCCCATTCTATCTGGTTAAGTGGAGGTCTTTCTTAATGCATTGGTTTTATAGGAGTTCTCCAGTTTCCAGTTTGTTTTTATGAGAATTGTTCCAATGTAGATATGTTTTTTTTTATTTTTATTTTTTAGTTTGTTTTGCTTTACAATACTGTACTCATTTTGCCATACATTGACATAAATCAGCCATAAGTGTACCTGAGTTCCCAATCCGGACCCCCCCCCTTCCCCCTCCCTCCCCACACCATCCCTCCAGATCATCCCCACTCGTCAGTCCCAAGCCTTCTGC
>SJYA01001586.1:314560-365708 GCA_006410615.1 Neotragus moschatus
CTACTACAAAGCCACAGTCATCAAAACAGTATGGTACTGGCACAAAGACAGAAATATAGATCAATGGAACAAAATAGAAAGCCCAGAGATAAATCCACACACCTATGGACACCTTATCTTCGACAAAGGAGGCAAGAATATACAGTGGATTAAAGACAATCTCTTTAACAAGTGGTGCTGGGAAAACTGGTCAGCCACTTGTAAAAGAATGAAACTAGACCACTTTCTAACACCATACACAAAAATAAACTCAAAATGGATTAAAGATCTAAACGTAAGACAAGAAACAATAAAACTCCTAGAGGAGAACATAGGCAAAACACTCTCTGACATAAATCACAGCAGGATCCTCTATGATCCACCTCCCAGAATACTGGAAATAAAAGCAAAAATAAACAAGTGGGATCTAATTAAAATTAAAAGCTTCTGCACAACAAAGGAAACTATAAACAAAGTGAAAAGCCAGCCTTCAGAATGGGAGAAAATAATAGCAAATGAAGCAACTGACAAACAACTAATCTCAAAAATATACAAGCAACTTATGCAGCTCAATTCCAGAAAAATAAATGACCCAATCAAAAAATGGGCCAAAGAACTAAATAGACAGTTCTCCAAAGAAGACATACGGATGGCTAACAAACACATGAAAAGGTGCTCAACATCACTCATTATCAGAGAAATGCAAATCAAAACTACAATGAGGTACCATTTTACTCCAATGTAGATATGTTTTAGATGTGATTGTTGAGGGTAGGGGGAGGCTAGCTTCATGTACTCCTACTCCAACATATTCCTCATCTCTTCTTTTGTATTTTTTTATTTATAATTATGTTGAATATATAATAGCATTTTTTTACATAGCATTGTAATATGAATTTTCAAAACAAAAATCTTACAAAGAACCCAAAATAACTGCAGTCAAAGTGTTTTGCTTAGTTATGAATTTTGTATAAGAAAAAAAAAACAAAACCCAAAACCAAGGAAACAAAAGCATCCTAGTGCGCTCTATTTTTGTCTTTCCCCAATAAAAGAAATCTTATGATGTCAACAGAAATAGTAGTCTTCCTAGTGTTAATTTCTAATGAAAAGTCATATGGTGCATTATATGAAACTAAATATGAGAAGAGAATGAGTAGTCATGCCAACTTATGTTTGTAGTAATTTCTCATGAAATAAAATAAATACATTGTTTACTCTGGCTATATTTCAAATATTGACTAGCCTAAATCGCCTTCCTTTTGAGATAACCTACCAATGTTGCAGTGATGTTTTTGCTTGATTGGGAACATAGCCAACTATACGGGAGCCTAAGTGACCATAAGTCTCCTGATGATTGTCATTGCCATAGGGAAGAACACCAATGCCAGTCTTCATCTTTACACCACTGTATATAGGAGTACCAATAAATACAGCAAACCTAGGGAGTTAATTAAATTGCAGGAAGAAAGTGGAAGTTGCTCAGTCATGTCTGACTCTTTGTGACCCCATAGAGTCCATGGAATTCTCCAGGCCGGAATACTGGAGTAGGTAGCCTTCCCCTTCTCCAAGGAATCTTCCCAGTCCAGGGATCAAACCCAAGTCTCCCGCATTGCAGGCAGATTTTTTACCAACTGAGCTGTCAGGGAAGCCCCAAAACCTAATAATAATGCTGTCTATTTGAGAAGCATTTCCAAGGTCTTGTATTCTTTCTTGTCAGGACTTTCACAAGTGACTATAGAAATACAGAATAGGCAAAGGCGATGACAATGAGATTTTGGGGAACTGAAAAAAGACCCAACCAAAAGGAATTTTTCCCCTAATATGACTTCCTTTCATGGTATCTCAGTCTCACCATTACAGAGTGCTTTCTGGAGTTTGTTTAAGAAGATACACACAATGTATATCTTTGGCAAGAATGTCAATCCTTTTATCTGTTTTCTAGATTTCATGCCCCTCAGTCTCATCTCATCAAAAGGAATATCTCTCTGTTATTTCTTTAGTTCTCTCTCTGCTCTTTCCTTGTTTTCAAGCAAGCCCATTTTCTTTCTTTTTTTTCCCCTACTATTTAAACATTCTGGAAATAATGTATCTAATGATTATGTTTATCCTTGTAATAATGTTGAGTTATTACTGCCCTTGATTTTCAGACAGGAAACTATAGCCCAAACAAGCTAATCCAATGGCCAAAGTTATGGCTACTAAATAGTAGAATCAAGGTTCAATCTTCATTCTTGTAACTCCATGCCCACTACTTGTAAGCATCAACAGTTGCTTTTTTGCTGGTTATTCTACTTGCTGTCCATTCTTTTTTCTTTCCTTCAGTGCTTTTATTTTAACCCTGATTTTTTTTTAATCTCTTTCTACATTTCCTGTCATGCTTGAACTTCTTGCAGTTTGCCATCTGAACAATCATCAGGCCAATACTCCTCTTTTGTAGCTTGATAAGGCTAATTCAGTGGCTTTCTTGTAATCCTTATTTCTTCCCAGTCTTTTCATAAATGCACTGTTGAACACCTAGTCCTTAAAATGTGTATCACCCTTATTAATATGATATCACTATTTCCTTTTTTCATTCCTAGCAAAATTACAAGTAGTTTCTTAAACCACCTTTCTTACATTTTGCTACAGTGTATTATTAAGTAATTGTGAAAAATGGAATCAAATTCAAATATCAGTTCTACCATTTATTGTCTTGTGATCTTGTTCAAGTTCCCTAATATCTCTGACCCTTAGCTGCATCATCTATGAAAGGTAGCTTAGAAACAAAGAGGAAAATTACTCATCTAAAGCACACAGCACCCAGTGGATACTCAAGACATTTTGGTTCATAAACCTAAAGTTAGCATAATAAAGCACTTCAAATGATTAACTGTTGCTCACATTATAGGGGGATGTGTCATATCACTTCAGGGGGGCCCTGAAAGGCAGGAAACCTGCCATGGAATAATTCTATTTGGCTTACAGCACTATGAACTTGCCAAATAGAAATTAAAATCACAACAACAATACAGTTAAAGAGGAGGAACATCAAATAAGCAAACAGAATATGACCCACATGTTCTATTTATATAATGCTTGTTGATTAGTCCTAGTAAATTAAGAAATAATAATGCTATATCATGGTACTAAAGAACTATAAACTGGAAATAGAGAACCAAATGAGAACATTCAACCCAAAATTCCCATCAGGTGTTAAGATAATGAAGTCAACAGATGTGCATGTTAGAGAGAATTCAGTTGTGAAGCTTATCATTGGAAGTAACTGTATTAGAATGTTTTACAGATGGATTATTGTAGTAGGCAGAATAATGTCTCCCACCATCACCATTAAAGATGCCCATGTTCTAACCCATGGAACTCTTGAATATGTAATATCACATGTCAAGTGAGAATTATGTTTACAGATGGAATTAAAATGGATAAAATCAGCTGACCTTAACATGTGGAGATTATAAAGGGTTTTCTGAGTGAGCTCACTTTAATCACAAAGACCCTTAAGAAGTGGAAATGAAAGTGGCAGTCGCTCAGTCATGTCTGACTGTGACTCTTTGGATTATACAGTCTATGGAATTCTCCAGGCCTGAATACTGGAGTGGGAAGACTTTCCCTTCTCCAGGGAATCTTCCCAACCCAGGAATCAAACCGGTGTCTCTTGCATTGCAGGTGGGTTCTTTTTTCAGAGATATTGAAAAATGCTGGCTTTGAAGATAGAGGAAGCAACTATGAACCAAGGAATACATGCATCTCTAAAATCTGGAAACTGTGAGGAAATAGACTTTCCCCTAGAATCTCTAAAGAGGAACGTAATTTGTATACATCTGACTTTGGTCTCCTAATAGCTAGCTCAGAATTTTGAACTCCAAGAACTAACTATAAGAGAGTAATTTTATTGTTTAAATTTCTAAGTTTATTGTAACTTTTTATGGCAGCAATAATAATACAACTGTTACACTATTATTTAATGTTTTCCTTGTGGTTACTCTCTAAGTAAAATAAACAGTAAAGAATGGTAATTGAATTATCTCCAGGGAATAATGATGATCCCTTCCGAGTGCCACCCCTCCAGAAACAAACACCCACAAAAATCTATTAAATTGCAGATTTTTAGGAGCTAGAGTCAAATTTGAGTGGATATATATTTGAGAAAACAATTTACTTCAATAAACAACAACCACACATAATTGTAAATTGGTCATGGTGCTCATGGGATGTTTTAGATACTAATACCCACTGAAGATTGGAAACAGCAGAAAATTTCTGTCTCTTTAACTGTGTTCTTAATTGTTAACATGCATTCCAAAGAATAGAAAATCCTAGGGAAAAAGTATCTTCAAAAAAATAATACATTGTGTTAATTTTGTATAATTTTTGTCAATATATGTGCTTTTAAGATGCCAAGCCAATGAATAAAAGCAAAAATATAAATTGATTATACACAATGATAGCAGTCAGAATAATTATAAGAAAACATAGTTTACCGCACTTGATGACTTATGACAGCAATATCTTTAAACATGGCTCTTTCTCAACTCAGATCACTTGGAAGTAAAGGATAATTTAGTGTAGAATTCCATAAAGTGGAATCTAGTTGTGTCTGTCATAAGGAGATGATATAGACAAAGTCACTTAATTTAAATATCTCTAATGGAATAAGCTGGAGTCTACATTTGGTATTAGTTAGACCACCGCTTAGCAGAAGGTTGTGATAAATAACTACTCAAGTGGTACTTCCTTAGCCAGACAGCAAGTCACAATGATTTAAGAATTAGCTTCATTTTGTGCTTCCAAGGAGCTGCATCACTTTGAGACTGAGTCTCCTATGAGATTCAAAGTTTAACTGAGAAAAAAATGATTTATAGATCCAAGCATCCATATTTGGGAAGAGCTTCCAAAAAAAATGTTACTCTTTTTGTAGTGAGAGCTGCTATAAACAATTAACTAGGAGGCTTCGTGAAAACATTAGAAAAGGAAGTGTGTATGCCATGTGAACATCTGGGTTTGTTTTCTCTACTGGCTTGAGGAAAGCTCCATGTTAAAACCTCAAGAAATATTTTACTATCATTCTTCATCCAACCTCAATTAAATAGGACGTGGTTTTATACCTTTGGTGGTTTTGAGGTTTTGGCATGGCTTACACATTTGGGGTTGGATACTTTTCTAACATTACAGCTGTTTTTAATATTGACATTGAAAACCAGAGGAAATGTATTAACTTTACTACATTACTGAGTGCTGTTGATTTTTTACTTTTCCTAGCACTTTTTTTAAGTGACCTGCTCTAGATTAATCCAAAATAATTCTTTTGATGCATGGAGTTTCCTGTCAAAATAGATATATTATGCATTGACTGTGCATATATTATGCAAGCACTCCCTTTACTCGTGTAAAATTACATCTGAATCTTCAGCTAAAGATGAGTAACTGTGCTCATGACAGTCTTTAAAGAAAGACAAATTTTAGTTGGTCTTTCAAAAATAATCATAATATATACATTATCAAACTAGCCAGTTCTGATCTCTCATAAGTCTCCCAATCCCACTGACATCATAGAATTTAGGGGGGGGGGCACGGAAATTAATAGTTATAATAGTTACAAGTAATCAAAAGTTATTGATTTCAGGAACTTTAGACTTTTTTTAAACCTAAGTATGATGTCCCACGTTAGACTTTAAGGAAAGTCCAAGGAATAGTGCTGGCAGTGATGGCAGTAATTTTTGAATAAAGTGATTGAATTTTTATTAAAATTTCAAAGCACTTTTATGCCTGCTGCTTATTTTGTCATCTGTAAAGCAGGCTGTGTGGGATTATTAAACATTTTTGGAAAACAGAAAAAATGAAGTCCAAGGAAATTAAACATCTTGTGTGAGATGACACTTCTGTGAAGTGGAAAATCTAGGTTTCTTGGACTTAGCCCTATAGTCTTTACTGTCAGCAGTTTTCTTTACTAGTTGCTCTTATGACTAGTAGAATGATCTGGACACCTTTCTACTAGAGCTTTCTGGAAAATACATTAACAAATTTGTGTAAAAAATTTCTTAACACAGTGTTTTCCAGGGACACAGTTTGAATGTGATATTTTGCAGTTCCTGTCATCTAAAGAGCAAAACTATAGCTGGAAAAAAGGACCTAATATTATGCATTAATCATTATAAAAACTTGTCTTGAGTTTGATTCTGCTGATCTAAGCATACATAATCTGAGAAACATGACAAAATTATTGTTGAGACACAATAGAGGCAATTTCTTAGGGGCAGAAATGTCCTGGGTACTTAATTTCACCAGAACTCTCATTTATTTGTGACAAGTCTTTACCTAATCTGTCTCTAACTATTCACTTATTTGGTCCATTAAAAACAATGACACTATGGAATAGTTAAAAGACTGCTAGTAAAAAGTTCTTCAAATTACAAATTTTAGTAAAATGCCAGTGTACTTTTTTTAACATGTTATTTAAGTGTTTAAAACATCACAGTACTTTAAATATTTTGTTTACTGAGTTTCTAGCCAAAACTTGGTTCAACAATAATGTCTCTAATGAAATTAGTTATGTCCAAGTAGTCTCCTTATTTGAATAATGATGACATCAATATTAATGTATGCACAATGTAAAATGGAAGTTGTAGTTGAAGTACCATGGCAATGTAGACTATATTCCAAAGAGGGGTGCAAGTGCATGATTCTAGAAGTGTCTATCAACTGTGATTTTTAAACCCATCATCCCCACTGAGGAGATAAGAGGGCTTGAGCTGATTAGAGATGGTGATATGTCAATAATTTTGGTAGAGAGATATTGGCATGTTGTTTATAATAACATCTATACATAACGGTTATAGGCGGCCCTGTCCTTCATCCCAAGTTTAAGTACCAGGTCTTTAACTGGGAACTCTCAGAGCATCCTAGGTGGCTTTGTTTATTCTGTGGGACACCATGGATTGGTGTCTGACATTCAACAAAGAAATCTGAAGGTATACTGAGTGACTAACCAGTCACTAACCGGTGACTAACCAGCAGTGGCCACAGGACTGGAAAAGGTCAGTTTTTATTCCAATCCCAAAGAAAGGCAATGCCAAAGAATGCTCAGACTACTGCACAATTGCACTCATCTCACATGCTAATAAAGTAATGCTCAAAATTCTCCAAGCCGGGCTTCCCCAATACGTGAACCGTGAACTTNTTTGTTCCATTGATCTATATTTCTGTCTTTGTGCCAATACCATACTGTCTTGATGACTGTGGCTTTGTAATAGAGCCTGAAGTCTGGCAGGTTGATTCCTCCAGTTTCATTCTTCTTACCATAGTGGCTTGATGAATGTAGCTTTGTAGTATAATCTGAAGTCAGGAAGCTTGATTCCTTCAGTTCTATTCTCTTTTTTCAAGACTGCTTTGGTTATTCAGGGTTTTTTTTTGTTTGTTTCCTCATATGGAAATTTTTTGTTCTAGTTCTGTGAAAATTGCCATTGGTGATTTAATAGGGATCACTTTAATCTGTAGGTTGCCTTTGGTAGTATAGTCATTTTCACAATATTGATTCTTCCTACCCAAGAACATGGAATATCTCTCCATCTGTTTGGGTCATGTTTGATTTCTTTCATCAGTGTCTTATAATTTTCTGTGTACAGTTCTTTTTTCCCCTTAAGTAAGTTTATTCCTAGATGTTGAATTCTTTTTGTTGCAATGATGAATGGGATTGATTCCTTAATTTCTCTTTCTGATTTTTTATTGTTAGTATATAGAAAGGCAAGTGATTTCTGTGTATTAATTTTTTATTCTGCAATTTTTCTAAATTCCTTGATTAGCTCTATTAATTTTCTGATACTATCTTTAGAGTTTTTTATGTACAGTATCATGTCATCTGCAAAAAGTGAGAACTTTACTTCTTCTCTTCTGATCTGGATTCCTTTTATTTCTTTTTCTTCTCTGATTGCTGTAGCTATGATTTCCAGAACTATGTTGAATAATAGTGGTAAAAGTCTTGTCTTGTTCCTGATCTTAGGGGGAATGCTTTCAGTTTTTCACCATTGAGAATAATATTTGCTCTAGCTTTATCATGTATGGCCTTTACTACTTTGAAGTAAGTTCCTTCTATGCCCATTTTTTGATGAGTTTTAATTATAAATAGGTGCTGAATTTTGTCAAAGAATTTTTTTTGCATCTATTTATCGATATGGTTTTTATCTTTCAATTTGTCAATATGGTATATCACATTGATTTGCATATATTGAAGAATCCTTGCATCCCTGGAATAAATCCAACTTGATCATGGTGTATGAGCTTTTTGATGTGTTACTGGATTCTGTTTGCTAAAATTTTGTTGAGGATTTTTGCATCTATGTTCATCCGTGATATTGGCCTGTAGTTTTCTTTTCTTGTTTTGTCTTTGTCTGGTTTTGGTATCAGGGTGATGGTGGCCTCAAAGAATGAGTTTGGAAGTGTCCCTTCCTCTGCAAGTTTTGGAAAGAGTTTTAGAAGCATAGGCATTAGCTTTTCTGTAAAAGTTTGATAGAGCTCTCCTATGAAGCCATCTGTCCCTGGGCTTTTGTTTTTGGGGAAATTTTTGATCACAGCTTCAATATCAGTACTTGTAATTGGGTTGTTCATAATTTCTAATTCTTTCTGATTCAGTCTTGGAAGATTTAACTTTTCTAAAAATGTCTTTTTCTTCCAGGCTATCTATTTTATTGCCATACAGTTGTTCATAATAGTCTCTTATAATCCTTTGTATTTATGCATTGTCTGTTGTAACCTCTCCTTTTTCATATCTAGTTTTGTTGATTTGATTCTTTCTTTTTTCCTTGATGAATCTGGCTAAGAGTTTGTCAGTTTCGTTTATCTTCTCAAAGAACCAGCTTTTAGTTTTATTAATCTTTACTATTGTTTCTTTCATTTCTTTTTTATTTATTTCTGCTTGGATCTTTATGATTTCTTTAGTTCTACTAATTTGGGGGTTCTTTTGTTCTTCTTTTTCCAGTTGCTTTAGGTGTAAAGTTAGGTTATCTATTCAATGTTTTTCTTGTTTTGTGAGGTAGGATTGTATTGCTTTAAACTTCCCTCTTAGAACTGCTTTTGCTGCATCCCATAGGTTTTGAGTGGTCGTGTTTCATTGTCATTTGTTTCTAGATTTCTTTTTTTATTTCTTCAGTAACCTGTTTGCTTTTTAGAAACGTGTAATCTCCATGTATTTGTGTTTCTTACAGTTTTTTTTCTTGTACTTGATATCTAGTCTCATAGTTCTGTGGTCAGAGTAGATGCTTGGTACAATTTCAATTTTCTTAAAGCTACTGAAGTTTTATTTGTGACCCAAGTGTATCCTGAAGAATGTTCCATATGCATTTGAGGAGAAGGTGTATTCTTTTCCATTTGGATGGAATGTCCTGAAGATATCAAATAGATCCATCTCATCCAATGTATCATTTAAGACTTGTGTTTCCTTATTAATTTTCTGTTTTGATGATCTGTTCATTGGTGTGAGTGGTGTGTTAAAGTCTCCTACTATTATTGTGTTATGTCAATTTCTCCTTTTGTATCTGTTATTGTTTGTCTTATGTATTGAAGTTTTCATATGTTGGGTGCATAGATATTTACAATTGTTATGTCTTCCTCTTGGATTGAGCCCTTGATTATGTAGTGTCCTTCCTTATCTCTTGTAATCTTCTTTATTTTAAGGTCTATTTTGTCTGATATAAGGATTGCTACTCCAGCTTTCTTTTGCTTCCCATTGGCATGAAATATATTTTCCCATCCTCTCACTTTCAGACTACATGTGTCTTGAGATCTGAAGTTAGTTTCTTGAAGACAGCATTTATATGAGTCTTCTTCCTTTATTATTTTTTATGAATTATTTTTAATTTATTTTAATTGGAGTCTAATTACTTTACAGTTTTGTATGCATTCAGACAGTCTGTGTCTTTTGGTTGGAATATTTAATTCATTTACATTTAAAGTAATTATTGATATATATGCTTCTACTGCCATTTTCTAATTGTTTGGGGTTGATTTTGTAGATTTTTTTTTCTGTTGTATTTCTTGACTAATAAATCTGCTTAACATTTGTTGTAAAGCTGGTTTGGTGGTACTGAATTCTCTTAACTTTTGCTTGTCTGAAAGCTTTTTATTTCTCCATCAGTTTTGAATGAGATCCTTGCTTAGTACAGTAATCTTGATTGTAGATTTTTCTCTTTCAGTACTTTAAATGTATCCTGCAATTCCCTTCTGGCCTGCAGAGTTTCTGCTGAAAGATCAGCTGTTAAGCATATGGGGTTTCCCTTGTATGTTACTTGTTGCTTCTCCCTTGCTGCTTTTAATATTCTTTCTTTGTTTTTAGTCTTTGTTAGTTTGATTAGTATGTGTCTTGGCATGTTTCTCCTTGAATTTATCCTATAAATCAATGAAAACAAAACTAACAAACATGTTGAGAGGAAAGAAAAGAAAGAAAGAATAGATATGCAAAGTTAAATAGAGGTAGATGAAGAAGTTTATATGCATAAGAGAAAAACATGGAAGAAGAAAGGAAAAAGAAGGAAAAAAAAAAAAAAGGAAAACTCTACAGAACTGCACAAGCCCATAGAGGTAGAGGTTTATAATAACAATAGAAAGTGTGACTGAATATACACCCATAATCAAAGTCAAAACAGTCCAACAAAAATAAAGTACAATAGATTTTGACCCAGCAAACAAAGGAAACCTAAAATTATATCTACCAGAATAAAACTAATTAAAGCACAAACTATAGAACAAAACTAAAGCAAGGTGCCAATTGGGGAATAAAGCAATGAAAATAAAACTAGCAAATATGTTGAGAGGAAAGGAGAGAAAGAAAAGAAAGAAAGAATCGATATGCAAAGTTAAATAGAGGTAGATAAAGAAGATTTATATACAGTAAAGATTAACTGCAAGGGGAAATGAACAGTAGGAAAAGCAAACAAAGGAATAAATGTAGAGAAATAACAATAGGTTTAAAAAATTAAAATTTAAAAAAAAAAAAAGAGGAAAACTGCACAGAACTGCAAAAGCCCAACATAGAGGCAGAGGTTTAAAAAAAAAAAGTGAGAAAAAAAAAATAAGAGAAAAGCTCAAAACTTAATTGGATTTCTTAGTGCCAGTAAAATAAACAAGTACACCAGAGCAGGAGAGAAAGGTGGACGGGGAGAAGGGGGATCCCAAAGAATCTACAGAACAAGTTAAAAAGCAAGAATAATAAATGTCTTTCTTGGGTCACTGCTTCAGAGTCCTTTCCTGCTCTGGGAATCGCAGTTCACCTTGCTTCCCTAGGATGCCCTCCAACACCATGCTGATCTCTGGACCTGCCATGGGGGCTGCTCGGGTTCTAATCTGGTCTTACTCCTGTGTATTCTTGTCTCCAATGTCCACAGCTATCAGAGCTAGTGTGTTTTCTCTTGTGGGCACTCTCAGTGGCCTTTTATGTATTCTATAGACAGAGTCTGCTTAGTTGATCATGTGGATTTAATCTGCAGCTTGTATAGCTGGTGGGAAGGTTTTGGATCCTCTTCCTTAGCCACATTGACCCTGGGTTTCAGTTGTGGTTTTATTTCCACCCCTACATGTGGTCATCCACTGGGGTTTAGCACCTGAGGCTGCCCTGAAGGGCTTGGGTTTGCCCCTGTGAGGGCCAGGTGTGCAGGTGGTGCAGCTGCTTGGGTCACAGGGGTTCTGGCACCACCAGGTCCTCAGGGGGATTGGGGGCTAGGGTAGTAGGAAATACTGGGCTCCACAAGGGTATGGCAACCAGTCTTGGCCACTACACTCCAATATTCTTGCCTGGAAAACCCCCTCTCTGACAGAGAAGCCTGGCAGGTCACAGTCTACAGGGTTACAAAGAGTCAGACATGGCCGAAGCAATCCTGAGTGCATAAATGCAAGACCTTTTTTTTTTTTTTTGGCCTGTGGCAGCTCTGCCCCAGTGAGAGTTGAGCATGAAGGTGGTACAGCTGCTTGGCTTGCAGGGATCCTGGCAGTGCCAAGTGTGCAGGGACATAGACTGCCTCCATCACAAGAGTTCTGGACCTATCAGAGTCTTTTTGCCAGCTGGCGATCAGAAGCTCTCCTTGGGAAGTCTTTCTCCTTAGCTCCACCAGTTCAGGCACTTAGAGGGCTCCCTTGCCTGGGGTCCTTCTCTGTTGCTCTGTGTGTTATGCACATAGAGGGACCCGTCCCCCAACTGGGGTCCTACTCTATAGTTCGGTGCATCGGTCACTGAAAAGAGCACCCTGGGTGGATCCTACTCTGTAGTTCAGTGTGACAGGTGTTTAATGGGCCAGCCTGTCTATTGTTCAGCTTCCTATGAGAGTTTTGAATGTTTATATATACTCTTTTCCACTGGCTAGGTACTCCTATCTACTCTCAGCTGGTGTTCTGCATGCACTTCTGTGTCTGAAGGTGTATTCCTGCTGTATCCATGGAGAGAGATGTACTCTACATCCACCTACTCCTCCGCCATCTTGTTCTCCCATGTACTTAATTTTTTAAATTTTCCCTTTCAGTCTTAGCTTGAGTACTCCCTAAAACATGATACATTTGCTATAGTCTTTCCATTTAAAATTCCTGAAAATACACAGTGCCAGCAGGAAATATGAATTCTAAAGTGATAAGATTTGTCTTACATTTTTGAGGATAAATTGACATCCTTCTATTATGTTATAATGTTTCAAGTTAACAAACAAGCAAGAACTGAAGAATATTAATATAGGAGTCAGAGAAGATAATTGAGATCTAACATCATTTCAAGATAAATTGATATTTTCTACTTTGGAGTCCCTCAATAGCATTTTAAAAGCAATCTGGATCCCATGACATTGCCAGGGCAATAGACTTCATTTTTATCTTATTATGGAATTATCTATTTAGTGAGAAAATAAGATCTTATATTACATAGCTATATTATGAGATCTGAAACTGTTGAAAATTATTAAAGGCAGTAAAAGATTTCTCCAAAAGAAATATTCTCCTGAGTTAATAAAATAGTGAGTTTGCCACTTTTTTATTTTATAATGTTATATTATTGTCCCACAATGTTATTCCGAAACTTAAATATTTTACAAAATGTGAGATGCGGTTATACATACTCATTTGTTAAGTTTATGGAGGACTAAGCAATCAACTGTCTACTTGTATTTAAATAGCATTGTAGATGCCATCTGCTACAATAAAGTTCTTCCATTACTGAATCCACATTTATTTCATGTCATGGGTATTTAATGAGTACATATGGAAATAATGGCTAACTGTGATATTGCTTTGAAACTTGGCATGAGAAAATGTTTTATTTTGATGAATTGCCATCCTTTCCAAATTTATTGTGGATATATGCATTTTAAAACAGCTTATAGGGAATATTGGTAAGGAAAAGATGTATTTTCCTTATATAGATGGAATACGCAAACAATTTAGAATAACACTTTAACACTAGTTATTGTTATACATGCTGCCTCAAAACTGGTTTGAAAAAATTACAGTTTAACTCATTGAATCTTGACAGTTATCTTATTAAAATATAAAGAACATATCATGAATTAAAGCAGGGAAAGGATGTTTCCAGTCTAATAGAAAACAGCATAAAGTTATACCTTGTATTACTGATCCATAGTTATGTCTGTAATTATTGGCACTTGATGGTTTTTAGTTGTCAGTCAAGATGATAGTAATTGTGCCTGCTAAACTGTGTATCCATTTTTGCAACTATTTCCTGTTTATCTATCCCAGAAACTTGCAAATCAGTACCGTCTTGGTCAGAATACACTTAGGATAAGGATAACTAGTATAAAAATCAATGAATAGAAACCTTATGTTTTCTGTTTCTTAGTTTTTGTTCTTGAGGAAGTTAAGCCTCAGTTTTCTTATCTGTAAAATGCAAAAATAACAGCATGTAACCAATGGACTTATCTGTAAATAAAACTGAGTTTTCCAAAAAAAAAATAAATAAATAAAGAAGAAAACCGAAAAAAAAAAAGAAACCTCAATTAAATTGAGTCAGGGATCTGAAGTAGGAGCTCTCACAAATCGCAGTGATATTAGAGCCCACTAGGCAGAAGAAAAACTCCTCTTCTTTCCTAGAAAGGAGATAATGAAAAGCCATGGACTTTCTGTTCACTGCAAGTCCTTCTAATTCCCTTTTCATCTCTATGAAAGTGATCTCCTTACCTTGATGTTCAGAGACATTCATGTGACTCTCCATGGTTGCAGACCACAAATCTACTGGTCCTGAATAAATATCTTTGCTAGAGAAATATCTGGCAGTCTGTTTGTTTTATGTCAACACAAGCAGCATGTGCCCTTACTCAATTTCTGAGTTAAACAAAGTTCAACAGTATCCCTATTCTAGCCTTTATTTGAGAGCCTTCTTTATGCTAAGACTCATAGTCTCTGAATAGAATATAATACATAACTCTTTCAAAACTCAGTGAGAAACAGAATAATTTTCATACTTTTTCTTTGACTATCTTGTGGAAAAATATGCACTCCCTAAAACATCAGTTGAGAAATGCTGTGCTCAACCATAAGCCATAATATTATTTGTTGATCTTCATTCCAACATAAATGGTGTTTTTCTTGGTTATACCATAAAGTTTGCATTCATTTTTTTTTAAGTGAACACAACTTCCTTCCACCCAGGTATGCATGTCCCTTTCTGTTCACACTACTACTTTCCTATCCAAAGACAGAGTTTATTTCTCCACCCTTCCAAATTTAAAATGTCAATGTCTTTCATTTTTGCCAGTAGAATAATTTAAGTATGATATATGAGTTCTGGAGCATAAATTTTAAAAGGTCTTGCATCTTTGTCCCTCATCTGCTTGAAACATGGCCCTGAAACTAATGTGCAAAGGAAGACAATATAGCTAAATATGGGATGAAAGGCTTAGTGGTGAAATAATGTGGCTAAATTGTATGAGGTCACCTTGAACACTCCAAATGAGTTGATCCTCCAGCTGGATGCAACTACATGATCCCAAGAAAAGAAAATAAATAATAGACATCAGTATAGAAATAAAAATAGAGACCAAAAAAATAATAGAGTAATATATATGAAATCAAGAGCTGGTTCTTTAAGAATATAAACAAAACTGATAAGCCTTTGGCTAGGTTCATTAGGAAAACAAAGAGAGGATTCAAAAAGATAAAATAGGAAATGAAAGAGGAGAAATCACAACTGACATCACAGTTAAAATCATAAGAGAATACTTAGTTACATGCTAACAAACTGGACAATCCAGAAAAAATGGATAAATGTCTAGACACACAATCTTCTAAAACCTAATCAGAGAAATGGATGATCTTAACTGACTGATCACAAGGAGTGGAATTTAATTTGTAATATAAAACAAACAAAAAAACTCTCTGGGAAAAAAAGTCCAGGATCAGATGGCTTCACAGCAGACCTTTACCAAAGATATAAAAAAGAGCTAATATCTATTCTTCTCAAACTGTTCTGAAAAAAATGACTGGGATGGAACAGTCCTACGTTAATTTTAAAAGGCTTCAGTTACTCTAATGCCAAAACCAAAGACACTACAAAAAACAGAGGCCTATATCTCTGATGAATATAGGTGCAGAAATTCTCAACAAAATATTATCAAACCGACTTCAACAATACACAAAAAAGATCATACATCATGATTAAGTGAGATTTATTCTGAGGATGCAAAATTAATTCAATATCTATAAATGAGCCAATATGATACATCATGTTAAGAAAATGAAGGATAAAAATCTCATGATCATCTCAATAGACATAGAAAAATCATTTGATATAATTCAATGACCATTTATGATTAAACTTTCATCAAAATGGGTATATAGGAAACATTTCAACATAATATTTACCTTTTATGAGAAGTCATACAAAAAGATGAAAATTTTTCCTCCAAAATCAGGAACAAGACAAGGATATTCACTCTCCCATTTCTGTACTGGAATATTGGAAAGTGTAGCCACAGCAACCATACAAGAAAAAGAAAAGTGCACTATAGAAACTGTTAAGAAGGAAATAAAACTGCCACTGTTTTCAGATGGCATGATACTATATAGAAAACACTAAAGTGGCCACCAAAAAGTATTTAGAACTAATAAATGAATTCACTAAAGTTACAGAGTACAAAATTAATATAAAAATATGTTGCTTTTCTATACACCAATAACTAAGTATAAGAAAGAGAAAGATAAAAAAGAATCCCATTTGCATCAGAAAAAATAAAATACTTAGAAATAAACTTAACCAAGTAGGTGACAGACATATATTCTAAAAACAAGGAGATACTGAGGTATGCAAATAGAAAGATATTCTGTGTCCATGGATTGGAAGACATACTATTGTTAAAATGTTCATAATACCCAAAGCAATCTATAAATTTAATGCAACCTCTATCAAAATATCCATGACATTTTTTCACAGAACTATAATAAATAATCCTAAAATTTATATGGAACCACAAAAGACTTCAAATATCCAAAACAATCTTGGGAAGGGAGAACAAAGCTGGAGGTGTCAAG
The DNA here is from genome assembly GCA_006410615.1 of Neotragus moschatus. Lineage (NCBI taxonomy): Eukaryota > Metazoa > Chordata > Mammalia > Artiodactyla > Bovidae > Neotragus > Neotragus moschatus. The sequence goes on from SJYA01001586.1 coordinate 331,043, forward strand.
CTTCCTGAGTTCAAACTATACTACAAAGCTGCAGTAATGAATAAACATGGTACTTGCACAAAAACAGACACACAGATCAATGGAACAGAATAGAAAGTCCAGATATAGTCACATACACTCAAATAATCTTCAACAAAGGAGACAAAAATATACCATAAAGAAAAGATTTTTTTTTTCAATAAATGATGTTTGGAAAACTGGACAGCTTCATGTGGAATAAAATTAGAACATTTTCTCACTGGAAATAGAACTGCCTTATGACCCAGCAGTCCCACTGCTGGGCATACACACTGAGGAAACCAGAATTGAAAGAGACACATGTACCCCAATGTTCATCGCAGCACTGTTTATAACAGCCAGGACATGGAAGCAACCTAGATGTCCATCAGCAGATGAATGGATGAGAAAGCTGTGGTACATATACACAATGGAGTATTACTCAGCCATTAAAAGAAATACATTTGAATCCGTTCTAATGAGGTGGATGAAATTGGAGCCGATTATACAGAGTAAAGTAAGCTAGAAAGAAAAACACCAATACAGTATACTAACACATATATATAGAATTTAGAAAGATGGTAACTATAACCCTGTATGTGAGACAGCAAAAGAGACACAGATGTATAGAACAGACTTTTGGATTCTGTGGGAGAGGCAGAGGGTGGGACGATTTGGGAGAATGGCATTGAAACATGTATACTATCATGTAAGAAATGAATCACCAGTCTAGGTTCGATGCAGGATACAGGATGCTTGGGGCTGGTGCACTGGGATGACCCAGAGAGATGGTATGGGAAGGGAGGTGGGAAGGGGATTCAGGATTGGGAACTCATGTATACCTGTGGTGGATTCATATTGATGTATGGCAAACCAATACAGTATTGTAAAGTAAAATAAGGTAAAATAAAAATAAAAAATTAATTAATTAATTAATTAAATTAGAACTTTTTTCATGTCATATACAAAAATAAAGTCAAAATGGGTTAAAGACCTAAATGTAAGATCAGAACTCATAAAACTCCTGGAAGAAAACATAAGCAGTGTGCTCTTTGACATATGTCTTAGAAATATATTTTAATCTGTATCCTCAGGCAAGAGGAACAAAACCCAAAATAAAGAAAGGAGGGGCTTACGTGGTGGTCTAGTGGTTAAAACTCTGCCTGCCTAAAAAGAAAAAAAAAAACACTCCACTGACCAACTCATGGGACATGGGTTCAATCTCTGATCCAGGAAGATCCCATATGCTGCACAGCCACTAAACCAATGCACCACAATTACTGAGCCCCTGCTCTAGAGCCTGAGAGCCACACCTACTGAAGCCAGTGCATCCTATAGCCTATGCTCTGCAACAAGAGAATCCACCACAGTAAGGCTGCACACTGCAAAGAATAGCCCCACTCCCTGCAACCAGAGAAAGCTTATATGCATTGAGGAAGACCCTGTGCAGCCAAAAATCTATCAATAAATGAATCTTTAAAAAAAAAAGAAAAGAAATGATATCTGCATGCTCAGTGGTATCTGACTCTTTTGTGGCTCCATGGACTGTGGCCCACCAGACTTCTCTGTCCACAGGATTTTTCAGGCAAGAATATTGGAGTGGGTTGCCTTTTCCTACTCCAGGGGAACTTGCAGACCCAGAGACTGAACCCACATTTCTCTCATTTTCCTGCATTGGCAGGTGGATTCTTTACCACTGCACCACCTAGGAAGCCAAATGAGTTCTAATTAAATGTGAAAGCTTTTTCACAGCAAAGAAAACCATTAACAAAAGGAAAAGGCAACCTGTTGAATGGTAGAAAATATTTATAAATGATATATCTAAGTATTTATGCAATTCAAAATTTTAAAAATGGACAGAAGACTTCATTTTCCCAAAGAAGACATACAGTTGGCAACAGGCACACAAAAAGATATTCAAATCGCTAATCATCAGGGAAATGCAAATCAAAATCACAATAAGTAACACCTCATACCTGCTAGAATGGTTATCATCAAAAAGACAGTAATGAATGTTGATGAGGATGTTGATGAGGATGTGAAGAAAATAAAACTGTAGCACACGGTTGGTGAAAATGTAAACTAGTGCAGCCACTACAGAAAACAGTATCAGAAAAACAAAAAGTAGAACTACCATATAATCCAACAATTCCACTCAGGTATATTTGCAAAAAAAACCAAACTATGTTGAAAAGATTTATGCACCCCAATGTTAATAGCAGCATCATTTAATAGCCAAGACGGGAAAGCAACCTAAGTGTCCATCAACTGATAAATGGATAAAGAAGATGTACTATATAGCTACACAGTGGAATATTACTTAGCCATAAAAAGAATAAAATGTTGCCATTTGCAAGAACATTAATGAACCTGGAGGATATTATGCTTAGTGAAGTAAGTCAGACTGAGAAAGACAAATACTGTATGCTTTCACTTATATGTGAAAATGAAAAAATAAAACAAACAAATGAATATAAGAAAACACAAGCAGACTCATAGAGAACGAACTAATGGTTATCAGTGTGCATAGGGGTAGGGAAGAGACAAGATAGGAGAATGAGATTAAGAGGTATAAACTACTGGTATAAAATAAGTCAGCTGCAAAGATGTAATGTACTTCCCAGGGAATATAGTCAATATTTCATAACTTAAAATGGAGTATAACCTATAAAAATATTAAAGCACTACATGCACACCTGAAATTAATATAATTTTGCAAATCAACTATACTTTAATGAAGAAGTGAACATATTCTAAAGATTTTACCATACAGTGTTGGGTGAAAATAAGGAGGAAATGGGACATTTTGCTTGAGAAATTACAAGTGTCTTGGTGAAGTAGTTAGTTTCTTTTCAAATAGTAATAGAAACATATATTTTGGATACTGAGAATAAGAAAAAGAAGGAAAACTGAAAGCAATATAGACTGATGACAATTCATGTTTGTCTCCATTTGACAAGCCACCATATATTGTTATCAGTAGCCTTAGCTCTAACTTACTGATAGAAGATCTTCATAGCATAAAGGAGGAATTTGAAGCTCAGTTTCTTCTATGAAAAACATCTGTCCTAATGTGCCTTATAATGAGGCTAAAGGTTTTCTCATTTTGAAGTGTTTTGTTTTGTTTTCACTTAGTGCTTAGATATGGAGAATTGTTCTGACAAGAAGGAAGTGAATAAAATATGGCTGTCATATCCAAAATAAAGAAACAGAAAACCAAAAACCAAGTTCAAGTCACTAAAAAAAAGACTCTTCTTAGAGTATAATCCTAAGGATAATATGGACTTATATGAAGAGGTAGAAAAAAAGAATGGAAAGACTCCTGTTGGAAGCTGAATGGGGCAGTGGAAAGCAGTCTCCCTTTGGAGAGTCCACAAGCTCTAAGGTGCTATGGAGCTGTCACGCAGATGAGCACCTTGATTTTCAATCCGTGATTCTCTTATGGGGTATAGTGTTACTAAGGTATCCAATAGCTCAAGAACTGACATTTATTGCTAAGTGAAGATGAGCTTTCTACTGTGGGGAAAGAAGAATTGTTCACCTTTTATGGGAACATTGTTTGTTAAAAAACCTTGAGCCCATTAGAACTTGCCATAGGAATTGTTACTGAATCAACTATAGGAATTAATGGCCCTCTAAATAGTCAAAAATCTCATCCCTTTACTGAGTAATATAATATGAAGCAATGGTAAATGCCAGTGGACTGAAGATCATATTATACAGACTTCTAAGTTTTGTTGGCATGATGAAACGTTATGAATTACTGTAGTAATAGAAGCCCAGGTGACCTACGGTATACCACATATTTTTAAATGTTCCACATTTTAATTTTGGGCAAAAGTTCATATGGTGCCACTTTCTTCATTTTTTTCCCTTGAAAACAAACTCTTTCTCAGTAACTGAAGAATGCCAATCTAAAGATGTCAATAATATGTTAATTGGTATTCTTTATAAAATATCTCAATTTAACCAAACTGTAATATATATTAGACAAAATAATATAGGGCTGTGAGTATGATTGTTCTAGAAATATAAATTCTATACAAAGTGTTGAAAGTATTAGTCACTCAGTCGTGTCTGATTGTGTGACCCCATGGACTGGAGCCTGCCAGGCTCCTCTGTTCATGGAATTCTCCTGGAAAAGATACTGAAGTGGGTTACCATTTCCTTCTCCAGGGGATCTTCCATCCCAGGGATCAAACTTGGGTCTCTTGCATTGCAGGCCAATGCTTTACCATTTGAGCCACCAGGGAAGCCCAAATATTATATAAGCACACTCATAAAAATGAACATACATGTGGATACACTAATGAATTACATGTGTTTCCATATGATAGATGAGTGGCTATTATGTCAGTTACCGTTGGATGTATAAAAAACAATTATTAAATTCAATGTGTCTTTTAACTTTTTATTTTGTACTGGGATATAGCCGATTAACAATGTTGTGATAGTTTCAGGTGGACAGAGAAGGGATGCAGCCATACATATACATGTATCCATTCTTACCTTCAAAATTACTATTTCTTAAGATTGTATGGGTCCACTGGATGGTTTATTTGGTCTGTGTCAGCTTCTCTGATATGTTAGGTTGACTGGAGTTTCAGCCAAGTTTGGATGCCTTAGATCTGACACATCTGTTGTTTGCAGTGTGGTTAATCTGAGGAGTCTCAACTGTGATGGCTCATTTATGTTTCATATAATTTCTTATCCTCTAGTAAATTGTTCTTCTTCACATAATGGTCTATGGTTCCAAAAGAGCAGCAAGAAAAGATATACCTTTCAACTTTAAAGAACATTTGAATCTTCTGCTTTTATCCATCAGGGCACTGTTATCAGAGCAAATCACATGACCGCAGCTTGAGTCAGGGGATGGAGAAAAAGATTCTGATTTTTGATGGTGGAAAGGTGCGAAATATGGTGATGATTATTGGAATCTGCTACAACTGTGGACTTTGAGAGCATATTCATTTTCTGTAGATTCGTAACCCTGCTCTCCTTACATGTGAATACAGACATACCATGGAAAAAAAATGTTTTTATTCCATTTTGGAAAGGGATCATACCTTATTCATCACTGTTGTTCTAGCACATGATCCAATATTTGGAGCTTGGTTGTTACTTTATGGATATTTGTTGAAATAAATATGTAGCCAGATGAAGATATGTAAGAACATAAACTGCTTTATCTAACTGTAATGAAATTATGGTAGAGTATTAAAAATTAAAAACGTGGCATGTCTCATATATTACTTGATGTTAAATTTATAACATTTACCTTACTTTTACAAGTACCAAATAAACTTATGATAGTTTATGTCATGAATCAGCAAACATGTGGCTGGCTGCCTGTTTTTGTAAAGAAGGTATTGGAAAACAGAAACGCCTATTCAGTTATGTACTATGACTGCTTTTCTGCTACAATGGGGTATTTGAATTGTTGGTGACAGAAACTGTATGCCAGCAGAAAATATTCAATATCTGACTTTTTAAAAAAATATTTGCTGACCATCATCAACATTTGGATATTTGAAAGCATGAATTACTATTTATGTAGCATTTTCATTATTAGTAACACTATTTCATTATTAGCTTCCTGGGCTGGGAAGATTCCCTGAAGGTACTCTAGTATTCTTGCCCGGAGAATTCCCATGGACCGAGGAGCCTGGCAGGCTGCAGCCCATGGGGTCACAAAGAGTCAGACACAATTGAGTGACTAAGAATACAGCATAGCTATACACATACAGATACACACGCACATACATTTTACATTGACGTGATCGTGATTTACTAAGCATTGTGCTAAAAGCTTAATATACCTATTATAAAATCTAATATTTACAATAACTTTGTGAGTTATTGTAAGTATTTTTAAAACATTTAAAATGTTAATGTTTTAATACTTAAAATACTTAAAAACTTAAGTACTTTAAATACTTAAAAACAAGTATTTTAAAGTATTGTATTTTTAAAACACCATTTTATTGCTAGTAAATAACATAGCTGAAAATCTAAATAATTTCTGTAAGTTTCTAAACCTGTGCTCTTAAACTTTATATTGATAGCTAGTATGTGAAGAATAACAATGTGGAGAACAAGATTTGTTCAATGATTTCCCACCAAATGGATTCAAGACTGGTCAGATGACAGGAAGGGTGCTAGAGATTTTCATTCTGCAGAAGACATCCTCTGAATACATACCCTGAAATGGGTTTGCTGGATCATATAATAGTTCTATTTTTAATTTCTTGAGGAATCTCCATACTGCTTTACATAGTAGCTATATCAGAAAGCTGTACTTTCTCACCGACAAGGAGTCATTTTTCTCCGTATTTTTGCCAGCTTTGTTATTAATATCCCTTGTCTTTTTGTTAGTCCTAAGAGTATGAGGATGTCTGTTGTTGGGTATATGTCCAAATGGAATGAAATCATTATCTTGAAGAGATATCTGTATACCCACATGTAGAATGGTGGTTGCCATGGGATGGGGGGGGGAGGTGAGGCTGATAATTTCTAACTTTTAGTTAGAAAGTGAATCAGTCTGGTTATCTAGTGTTTAACATGGTGACCTTGTTTGGTAGATAATACCGTACTGTATAATTGAAATTAGCTGAGAGAAGAGCTTAAGCATTTTTCACACATACATTCAAAAAATGAATAGGTGAGGTGATGGATATGTTAATCAAACTCAGGGAGAATGCTTTTATGATGTGTTTGGATATCAAGTTATCACCATGTCTATTATCTGACAATTTTGTCGACTAGTTTTATTTGTCAATAAAACTGGGGTGAGGGGGAAGGCACCCTCTTCAATTGAGTGGGGATTTCTAAAAGTAATACAGATGAAGTGTGATAAGAAGAAAAAAGGATAGTTATCTATAAAATCAGTCTAAACCTTTCAGTCAATAGATTTAGAGGCATTACATCCTAACAATAACCAAAACACTATGATCAGTTGTGTTTATCTGAATATCGAGTGTCCAGCCCTCAGTATTGGCAAATATGTTCCCACAATGTTTCCTGAGTTTCTTGGCGTTTTAAGTGAGGAAGGGTGAATGTCTTGGAGAATTTCTTATTTTTTCAGTTCATGTGAGGATTGATTCTCCCCAAATTTTTAGTAATTTTCAATAGATACACCTACCTCAATCAGACCATGTCACTTGAAAAAATGAAAATTTCATTCTCCTCAAAATAGATTGAAGGAGAAAAAGAGAGATAGATTAAACAGACAACCAGGAAAAATAGGGATAAACAAGATAATAAGAGTGTCAAAATGACATTAAATAATCCATGAAGCTTTATAATATTCCTAGATTACTTTCATAGCTACTTAGAAATAAGTATAGGATAATTGAAAATACATGAAAGTGAGTTGTTTACAAAGACTGAATTTTCTGTTGAGCATAATTGTTTCATTAAATTGATGAAATGAAAATTTTATTTGATTTAATTGTCACTTTGAATAATAAATAATTAGGTAACACACATCAAAACCATGGCACACAGAGTCGTTCGTTGGAAGAAATAAACTTTTATGTAGAATTAGCAGGCAAACATGTTTCTCTTTTTTGATTATAGTGTTTTTTTATATACGTCCATTGGGTCAAGCAAAGTAAAAGAATAAAAGGACCCAATATTTTAATAGGGCATGTTATTTGTTTTATTCCATTTTTATTATGCTAATTCCACTGGCAAATTTTAAAGTATCATTTATTTAATGTTTATTAGGCACCAGGGATAAATGTTCAATGTTATAAGTTCATTAACATATTAAACTACAAACAACTTCAAAAGGAATGCTACAATTCCTGTTTTATAGATAAGAAATAAAAGTTTAGAGAGATAAATGACATACCCTAGCTCACAGAGCTGTTAGAAGTAAGAAAAAAAAAAAAGAGCACAGCTCTTGTTAAGTCCAAGTTCAGTCCATGTATTAATATATTTAAAAGAATATTGTTTACTTTATCCCAAAATCATTCCTTAGATTTATTTTAAACGATTGGTTTTTTAACTTTAGTCATAAGCATCATCTTATTTCTCAATTGTTTTCTGTTTTGTGTTTCCCAACTAGCTCTCAAGCTCAGTATCTTTTGATTCCTTATTTCCTCTGTTACCATGAATCCCCTAATACTACCTAACCCCAGCACTAGTACCTCTGGACATATAATTGGTGTTCAACTAATATTTTTTAATTAATAAAAAGAGTTGATATTGTTTGATGGAGTTCAAGGCATTAAACTGACTTGCCTATGTCCACATTGTTAGTAGCCAAAGTAGTATTGAAGTCCATAATCTAAACCCTACTTTTCTTTGGCTAGGCAAAGCTGAAAAGGATATTTCAGCTAGTATTAATATATATACATCTACATTTTTACTTAGTAGAGCATTTAATTTACAGTTGGCACCATTCCCTTCTTAGTGCATTTTGACTGTATTCTATTCTTCAGTGAGAATCATATTTATATAATATAGACTTTATATTCATATTATTTCCAGATAAATGTTAATTGTGACCTCATACCCTGCTCCTATGGGTTCCAGATGGAACCAGTGGTAAAGAACATGTCTGCCAATACAGGAGGCATAAGATACATGTGTCCAATCCCTGGATCAGGAAGATCCTCTGGCAGAGGGCATGGCAACCTACTCCAGTATTCTCGCCTGGTAAATCTCCATGGACAGAAAAACCTAGAGAGCTACAGTCCATAGGGTCACAAAGAGTTGGACACAACTGCAGTGACTTAGCATGCATGTACACACCCTGCTCTGTATTCATCCGTTATTTTCATCTGTAATGCATCTATCCATCTTTGCTGGCTTAACTTGCCCATCACCCCTCCTACCTTGCATCATTCACCTAACCATAAATACCACTCCTGTTCATTTCTCTCAGTCTTGTAGAGTATCTTTTTTGGTAAGTTCTAGTCTTTTTTGTTGATGGTTGTCCAGCAGTGAGTTGTGATTTGGGTCTCCCTTAATTCCAGGACCCAAAAATCTCAAATTAAAAAAAAAAAAATTCTTCAGAGTCTCATGTCTGAAATCTGATTTCTCTGTTTTCCCATCATTTTCCATTTTTTTAAATCAGTATATATTAAATTTTGATTTTGTGGGTTTTGTATCTGTATTCATTGTTAGGAGTTTCTGTTTTCCCAGCAGGTTGCTCAGGGAGCACTCAGAATATGTCATACATGCAGAATATCCTGCCACACATCACACCCTTTTGGAACTGAGACTTATTACCCCACTTCCTCCACTTTGCTAGACAGTGATGTTGTTTATTATGTCCTGAGAGCAAAATCCCCACCTATCCTGTTGCCAGCAGCTGTTTTGTGCATGGAGCAAAGTGAGGGGAATAAAAGGGCAGTTATAAAATAAAGCCCTTTTCCCAATCCAGAAACAAATCACACTGATTTGATGGACCTCATGAAAACCAAAAGAAATATTGGAGTACGGCATTTGTTTGCTTAAGCTCAAAGAACACTTTTAAATGTAAATAATAGCATATAAGGTCTTCTCTGTATGATACAAGTCATGTATTTTATAGATCATCTATCAAGAAGGAAAGTCTGTTTCAGGTTTACTCTCTTTTACAAGATAGCATGTGAAGCTAGGACCACTACCAAGGTCAACAACTGAATTTGAATATTCTCTGAAGCACTATCCTCGAAATAGTTAAATTTAAGAAGAGTAGTTTAATGATGCAGGGTGAAAAAATTGGAAGGAGGTCAACAAGACAGTGGTAGAGCTCTCTGCTCTGAAAGTCTTTCATAATACGTAGTGTATAAACAGTGCAGATAATAATATAAAACTAGAATTATCAAAGTTTCAGATGACACAAAATTTCACAGTAGTTTACATTTGGCTCTAGAGAATTTGTTTATTTATGTTGCATGCTTCTGGTACAATCTGTCAGGTTGACGTCTGATCCCATGCCTTCTGCCAATTTATCAAATGACATATTAGCACTACTCGATTGATTCTATATTTAAGTCATACTCATTAATGTCTTGTGTCAATGCTCAGAAAGTTACCTTAAAGCTATTTTCATAATAGTGTTAATAGTGTAATACACTTTCATCTATTACATTATCAAGCTTAAATTTTAGCTACAATTTTGGGGAAATTGATAAAATAGAAAATAGATTAGAATTAATCTAATTAATGTGATATTCTAGGATGATTCCAACTATAAAATATAAAGAGACTTATTTTGAATATCTCACTAGGTACTTTGTTCTACCCTTATGTCATTTAATACGAGGGTGCAAATATCAGTAGCACTATCTATGACTGTGTACTGATTCATTCCCTTGAAATATTCCTAAGCATTCACGGAGCTGAATTATTCTAGTGCTCCAGCACATGTTAGTATTTTTCTCTTGCACANTTCCAACTATAAAATATAAAGAGACTTATTTTGAATATCTCACTAGGTACTTTGTTCTACCCTTATGTCATTTAATACGAGGGTGCAAATATCAGTAGCACTATCTATGACTGTGTACTGATTCATTCCCTTGAAATATTCCTAAGCATTCACGGAGCTGAATTATTCTAGTGCTCCAGCACATGTTAGTATTTTTCTCTTGCACAAATAAAGTTAACAAACAATAAAGAAATTATTGTTGCTCAGGCATCTCATGTCTAACTAAAAATAGAGGTACATTTGGTAGGCTAACAGCATTTATTAAGCTGAATTAGGTATGATGAGATCATTCAGCAATGACTTTAACAATATTCATAAAAAATAAAGCAACTAGAATTTCAGAAGGTTGCTATATACCAGATAATATGATGTTCTGTAAACATTATTTTTAACCCTCTCAACCTCCCTCCCCTCAGTTTAGAATGATTATCCTCATTAGCAATTTTTTAGTTAGTAGTAAGGACTGAGGATTGCTGGGAGAAATATCAATAACCTCAGATATGCAGATGACACCACCCTTATGGCAGAAAGTGAAGAGGAACTGAAAAGCCTCTTGACGAAAGTGAAAGTGGAGAGTGAAAAAGTTGCTTAANTTTAAAAAATAATCTTATGATTCAATCTTTAATTTTGATTGCAGTACTTACTCATTTTGTAGTATATATATATAATATATATATTATAATAATGTAGTATATATATATATTTATAATATATATAGTATGTGGTTACAAAATTACATCAGCCAAAGGTTGGTTATAGTAAATACTATTAACTCATGAAAATAATAAAAAATATTTTAAGTAATCAGATTATATAGGGAAGATCAACACCTCTCTCAAAGCATTCTCAGTTAGAAATTCTTAATACTATTTTGTGTTAGATTATTTTCTCAAGGGAAAGAGAACTTATCAAACCTCATACCATGTATGTTTTCAAAATCATGTCTATTTTATGTTTATGGATTTGCTACTCACCTGCTTAATACTTAAACAGAGAAAAGAGACAATATTTGGATTGAACAGAGAGAACCTGTAATGGAGAAACTAGGTACAATTATTAAAGAGAATCTTGGAAAAACATTAGATTCTCTTTTGTGGGCTGATTAAAAAATCCTAAGATATAATTTTATCTCTTCCATATTGAATCTTGGGTTTAAGAAACTCAATACCCCTTTCTTACTCCTTTGTAATGGATGGCAATAAATGAAAGTAGGGGATGAAAGAGTTCAGGAAATAAAACAAGAAAAAATCAAATCTACAAGTTTACTTCAGCATATATGAGACTTTCCAGATTTATTTTGTCCTTATCATCCCTTTTTTTCATGTCATAGGTTGGTGTCAGTATGTGAGAAATAGCTTTAAAGGCATATATAGAAAGTATAATCAGAACTGTGCAAGACAAGTTTAGCAACTTGTTGGAGAATCCTTAAAGTAGCAGAACACTGAGAGTTAATATAAAGCACTGCTATGTTAATACTGTTTCTATGTGAAGGGCCACCAACAGGCAACAGCTTGACTAGGAAATCAGGAAGGTCTATAATTAAATGAAAGCAAGCTTCAAGTATTCTATTCTGGGGTGTAACTTTTCAAAATACCATATTTTCTGCTTAAACCATCAAGATTTTGGCTGAATTTAGTAAGTGACCATTTTGCCAAAATTTCCTCCCACGTTCTGTGCTTCTTCTTAGAGGAGAATAGTATTTTCATGAGATTTATAATTTCTCTCTAGCATAAATCTCCCTCCTCTAAATATGGTAAAACTATTTGAAGTGAAAGGAAGTATACTTAATTCCCTCTTATCTGGAAAGAACTTAACATCCTTCCCAATTACCTCGTCTCCACAAAATCACTCACTTTGTTAAAGGCATCCTATTTCATGAGTTATTACATAAAATCAAAGAGGCCTGGGACTCAAAACTCTTCTATGACAATAGGTTCCTAATGTTATTATAAAATATAACTAACTTTAAGTTTAACATACTTTTAACTGACTACTTTTTGCCAGGCACTGTGGAACTACAATGTAAGCAGACAAATAAGATAGAGAGCCTACCATTTAAGAACTCACTAGTTGGTTACATACTAAAGCTACCTACTGGAATTCTGGAATTAAGTGTCATAGAAATCTATTCCTTTTTACTGAGAGCCTGGGAAAGTTCTAAGTTCTGAGAGTCTACCAAATATTCTCTGCTTCAAGATCAGGGCTTCCCAGGTGGCACAGTTGTTAAAGAATCTGCCTCCCAATGCAAGAGACACAAGATAAACAGGTTTGATCCCTGGGTTGGGAAGATCCCTTGGAGTAAGAAATGGCAAGCCACTCCAGTATTCTTGCCTGGAAAATTCCATGGACAGAGGAGGCTAGTGGGCTACAATCCATGGGGTTGCAAAAAGCCAGACACGACTGAGCATGTGTATGCACTCACACACAGAAACACACACACACACACAAACACAGACGATCATAACTTTTGGAGGGATCAGGTAAACAGTAAAGATAAAAACAGAATAAAAGGAAGAAATCATAAACAGGAAAGGATATAGAAATTAGGGTTGGGACTTTGCAACTTTATGAGAGGTAGCCAAGGGAAGTCTTGTTGATAAGTTTGCATCTAATTAATGTCCCTGGGGGCTCAGAGGTGAAAGCCTCTGCCCACAATGCAGGAGACCAGGGTTCAATCCCTGGGTCGGGAAGATTCCCCTGGAGAAGGAAATGACCACCCACTCCAATATTCTTGCCTGGAGAATCCCATGGATGTAGGAGCCTGGTGGGCTACAGTCCATGAGGTTGCAAAGAGTCAGACACAACTGAGCGACTTCACTTTCACTTTCAATGTCCTGAGAAAGGTGAAGTGAAAGAGGCTGATGTTTAGAGCAAAGCATTCCAGGGAAACAAGAGAAAGTGGAGGGTTCCCTTTTCTCCACACCCTCTCCAGCATTTATCGCTTTAAGACTTTTGGACTGCAGCCATTCTGACTGTCGTGAAATGGTACCTCATTGTGGTTTTGATTTGCATTTCTCTGATAATGAGTGATGTTTAGCATCTTTTCATGTGTTTGTTGAAACCAGAATTGAAAGAGACACGTGTACCCCAATGTTCATCGCAGCACAGTTTATAACAGCCAGGACATGGAAGCAACCTAGATGTCCATCAGCAGATGAATGGATAAGAAAGCTGTGGTACATATACACAATGGAGTATTACTCAGCCATTAAAAAGAATACATTTGAATCCGTTCTAATGAGGTGGATGAAATTGGAGCTGATTATACAGAGTAAAGTAAGCCAGAAAGAAAAACACCAATACAGTATACTACTAACACATATATANTGGATAAGAAAGCTGTGGTACATATACACAATGGAGTATTACTCAGCCATTAAAAAGATACATTTGAATCAGTTCTAATGAGGTGGATGAAATTGGAGCTGATTATACAGAGTAAAGTAAGCCAGAAAGAAAAACACCAATACAGTATACTACTAACACATATATATGGAATTTAGAAACATGGTAATGATAATCCCGTATGTGAGATAGCAAAAGAGACAGAGATGTATAGAACAGACTTTTGGACTCTGTGGGAGAGGGAGAGGGTGGGATGATTTGGGAAAATGGCATTAAAACATGTATAATATCATATATGAAATGAATCGCCAGTCTAGGTTCGATGCAGGATACAGGATGCTTGGGGCTGGTGCACTGGGATGACCCAGAGGGATGGTATGGGGAGGGAGGAGGGAGGGGGGTTCAGGATGGGGAACACATGTATACCTGTGGCAGATTCATGTTGATGTATGGCAAAACCAATACAATATTTTAAAGTAATTAACCTCCAATTAAAATAAATAAATTTATATTAAAAAAAGGGGGGGAAAGTAGAAAGGCTCTGAATGGAAGCATGGCAGCTGTGTTTAAAAGACAGCAAGGAAGCCAGCCTAGTTTGAGTAGAATGGGCAAGGCAGTAGCCACAGCAGATGAAGTCAGAGGAGAAATATGAGGATCACACCATGAAACTATGATTTGCCAGATTGTTACTTTGAAGTCCTCTCTTAGAGGACTACATCATATTATAGATGAATCTCAGCATTTTTCTTTCTTTTTCTATGTCTGAAACAAGTGGACTGAGATGTGAGGCTTTGACTTATAACGACAAAGGGCATGATATCCACAGAGTAACTTCAGATTGGGATATAGCCAATTATCATCATTTTGGCAAATGTTCTTATTGGCTTAGTGAAAACACTTGACAAATTACTTTTTATGATTCTCATATTCAAAGGAATTTTCAAGCCAGTGGGGAGAGATGGCTAGATCTTTTGTTTCCCCTGACTTTAATTCCCTTTTGCCTTGTTCACAGGTTCTGGTGATCTAGACATGGCCCTCATTGGCAGGGGCATAATTATTAATATTTTTCTGACTGCCAGATCACCAGAATCTGTGAATATGGCAAAAGGGAATTAATGATGCAATGAAGTTTGCTAATCTGATAAAATTCAAATGGGGACAATACTGGATAATCCAGATGAAACCAATATATCACCCAAATCCTTAAAAAGGAGAACCTTTCTCAGCTGTGATGAGAGGAGGAGCTGACAGTGAAAGAAAGGTCAGAAAGATGCGAGGTTGCTGAGGAAAGGGGCCGTTGCAGAAGAAATGCATGTGACTTCCAGAAGCTGGAAAAAAGTGAGGGATGGACTTTCCCATGAAGCCTGCAAGGACTTGTGACTTCTGACCTACAGAACTGTAAGAAAATAAATCATCTTTGTGTTGTTTTAAATCCACAACTTGCTACCAAGTTCATGGTGATGTGTTACGTCGGCAACGTAGAAAATAAAGACACCGTGACTTGTGGCTTTCCAGTTACTTACACCATGTCTCCCGAAAGCTGGTGTCTTGTGATACAGTGTTTACAGCTCTAGCTGGGTAGAGGGAAGCTGAGAAGTAAAAAAAAAATGACAGCAAGAACCCCCTAATCTCTGTACGAAAGCTTAACAAACATGTGAGAAGAAACCTAGCAATTCTGAAAGAGATGAGGACGTGGACAAAATTATTCTTGAGACCAAAAAAGAAGTGGTAATTGTGTGACTTGATGGGGTGTTAGCTAAGGAATGTCGGTATTTATTTTACAATATGTAAGTGTATCAAATCAGTACATTTAACACCTTAAACTTACACAATTTTCTTATGCCAGTTTAAATAAACCTGGGAAAAAAAGGGGACCCTTTTTTTGTTTCTGTGGTTGATAATGTGCAATATCATTTAATTTTATCAAAGAGCTTTATATATAGTATAGTATCTGAACATTAAAAAAAAGCATTTTTAGGTTCAAATGGCTTGCCTCCTAGCATCCCTTTCATGAAATGTGATTTATTTTTATTTCCAATTCAGGAGGCTTTTGTTAACTACTGTTTCCACATTTCATAAAGCATCTCATATTGAACATGGTTCATCAAAGATGTACAATGTAGTTATTTGCCTCTTCTAATTCATTTTCTTTTAGCTCTTATATTCAGATATTCCTAAGTCTGATCCTTGGCTTTTAATCTATCATCTGCACATACTGTTTGTGATTTTTACCCACTTTTGATAAAGATTTAATGTATACAGGTGATTTAACCATCATTTTAGCATAATACTTCTTACATATTTTTTAAAAAGTCAAAGCAAAGCACACTTAGTATTTCCTATGTGCCAAATACTGATAATCACACTTAAAATAGTTGCTTGTATTCTCCATAATCACCACAAATTATCATCTTTCCTTCTAAACCAGGTTTTCCTCTTGGCTGCTAGTTTTTGTTAAAAGCAGACATTTCCCCAGAAATATCTCGGAAGAACTATGGTATAGTCTTGAAATCATCTTGTACAGACTTTAAATTGGTCACTATGTTTTCTTCACTGTTACTTAATAGTGACTTATCAATTGCCGTCTTATCTCCCAAGCCCATATTTGATTTCTTAGCTCTTCCATCACCTGTGTACCCAATCCCCAGTTTTAAATTCCCTCCATTAGAAACATCTGAAGTATTTTTTTTTTCACTCTCAGAAGACTAATGGGTTGTGCTGGAACAGAGAAAAGAGGCAGCAACTTCCTCAATTTCCCCATTTATCTTTGTATATAATTCAGTTTTTAAAAAATGTTTATCCACAAAACTTTATTTTCACCAGTAGTAATATCTTTTCCTTTTCTTATTATAAGACTAATGTGAGTACAGAGTTTCCAAGCAAGACATGAAGTACAAAATAAAGAGGCTTTTTTGAACTGAAAACCAAACATCCTGTGGGAGAAGACAAGAGTGACTAGGTATCGAAGGTAAAGTCTGACATAGACACAGGGATAATGACTGGAGGCTGTCTTAAAGGATGGCATAGAGTAGGCATCGCAAGGGATGAGGGGGGATTCAAAGGAAGCCTCCTTATCTCACAGTTGTCCTCAGAGTGCGTGTCCTCTTTGGGCTATTGAGAAGAACATGCTCTTGTCACATGCCGAGTTCTCTCTGCTCTTTTTTCCTCTACTGAGAAAAAGGCCTGCCATCCCAGGACATACATCAGAGTTCTATAGTGGACTTGTACCGCATGATGGGTATTTGTGATTACCACAAAGGAAACAGATATAAAACATCAGTATCTCCAAATACCTCTTACTGTGGAAAAAACGTCTTCCTATGTGACATATGGATAATTACCTATTTTCTCAAATAATGGTCCTGATTTCATATGGAGAATGAATAACATCAGCAAAATAGTTTAATCACTTTCAGGGAAGATAAAGCAAAACTATTTCATCTGCTAGAAAATTGGATGTTTGCCAGGCACTGTAACAGACAATGTAATTTATCTGTAATCCGCCAAACCCCGTGCCTTTGAATGCATTGCTTGGTCACTCAGTTGTGGTCATGTCAGCAGTTCACCGTTTCTATTGAACGCATCACAGATACACACATCCTTAGTTTTCTATTTGAAGTAATCCTTATATATTTGAAACTATTATACTTACTGGTTTTTATTTCTTAGTGCAACTTGTATACTGAAATGACTTAAAACTTAAATTTAAAAACTTAAATCATGAAAAATCATGATTAACCACCACCCCCACCCCTTTCTTCTCTTTCTTTCACAAGAAAGAATCTTGTTTCCATTAGACTTTCTTCCCTAACAGGACACAGACCTATATAAAATGATTCAAGTTATAAAAGCTAATGATTTTAAACACTGTTTTACATCTTGACTCCTGTCCTCTGCTTTGTGAAGGAACTGAGATGGGCATGTGATGGATGAAGGTTGAGCTCTGGACATGGAATCAAAACAGGACGGTGTCCAAAATTCAACCTGTTCTTGATCTGTAAATTTATAAACTCATTTCAAAGTGTTTGGTCTCATTTTTCTCTCTTCCTAAATGACTGTGATAAAATATTCTATCTGATCTACCTAATAGAAAGTGTCACTTGAACCAGCAAAGGCTAGTAGCTAGCAGCTAAGAAAAAAAGTGTAGGCTAAGTCCAAGAAAAAAAACTTTGTAAATGTCAAAGAACCATACCAATATAAACAATATTGTGAGGGTAATGCAGTCCTGTGGCCAAAGATGATAGAGTTTTGAGATACCACAGGAATGTGGCAAAGCTATTCAGAGCTTCAAAATGCCACCAATTTTCAAGCCTCCTGCTTTGTCCCTGACCAGAATGTATATACCTTCTAGTGATTTGTAACATTGTTTTCTGAAAGCTATGTAACAGAGGAAAAGACAAGATTATTCCTTGCCTGACTCAGATGAGGTGAGACAGAAGGATCTTAGTCTTTCAATCATAAATAATAAAGTCCTTTTCAATCCATCTACTTTTTCCTTCCTAGTCTTTAGTCTCTCATTCTCATTCCCCCAGTACAAACATACTGCACTTCACCTTCCTCAAATATTCCAGACAGTTTTTGATTCTGGGTCTCTTACATGGTCTTTCCCACCCCCCCCCTCTATCTGTAGTGTGCTTTCTACTTTCTTAATTTCTCTGCTAATGGTCACCCAAACTTCACACCCCAGTATGGGCATTGCTTCCCCCAGAAAGTCATGTACTAGATGCTGAGTTAGATGACGATTCTGCTATGTGCTGCTAAGTGCCTCCTGCTTTTACTATCACAGAAACTATAACATTTCTTGTAATGATTAAATGCTCTTTTACCTCCTCCAATAGAATTTCACTTCCTTAAAGGCAAGGTTTCTATCTGTTAGGGGAGGGGTGCCATTGTATTTAATATTTCCAACATGTATTTAATATCTTCTTGGCACATAGAAAATATTTGACACGTGCTTGTTGAATGCATGATTGAAGGGAGAAGTGAATAACTGCCTCCACATCCTGTTATGAGGTCTCCATAATTCTGTGTTCCAAGAGACTTCAAGAGATCAGTTCCTGTTAACTACCTGTTACCTGTAATTGCTTCTCGACTTGCTGCCACGTAAATTGGGTCATGAAGTCATGCTTCAACTATATTTCAATTCTGTATGAGAAGTTGAGGGGGGAAAACTAGCTACAGCTAAACCAACACAGTGTCATAAGCTAAGTAAAGTGAAGAAATAGATGAATATAATAAATAAATGTATATTTCCATATGTCATAAGATAGAACCAGAGAAGACGTTCTGGAGGCTGTTTAGGGGCAGTTAACCTCTGGATCTAATGCCTGATGATCTGAAGTGGAACTGATATAATCTTAATAGAAATAAGTGAGTAAGTGAAGTCACTCAGTCGTGTCCGACTCTTTGTGACCCTATGGACTGTAGCCTACCAGGCTCCTCCATCCGTGGGATTCTCCAGGCAAGAGTACTGGAGTAGGGTGCCATTTCCTTCTCCAATAGAAATAAAATGCACAATAAATGTAATGCACTTGAGTCAGACTGAAGCCATCCCCCCTACCCCAGGTCCATGGAAAAATTGTCTTTCCCTAAACCAGTTCCTGATGCCAAAAAGACTGGGGACTGCTGCACTAGTAAGTGCACTCCTGAACTTACTGCCAGGGAGTAAGAGAAACAAGCTATGAGGAATCTGCGAAGATGAGGGCTTAGCTGAAGCCCACAGTCATTCCAGAGCCTGAGTGAGCTCTGGAACGTGAAGAGGAATGCAAAGCCCCACATGGATGAGCAGCTGACCTTTTGTCCCGCACAGTCAGTGAGTCATGAGGAGCTGCAGACTACCCTTTGTGGAGGTGGTGTCATTTTCTCGGTATCAGGCCAGTGGCAAATCTGAGGAGACAGGTAAACCTGAGCTGTCGCTGTCAGGCCTCAGCTGCAGCTGGAACATGAGTGAAACAGGAAAGGGGCACTGAGCAGGGCAGGCTGTACACTTCACAGCCTCAGAAACAGAAGTTTCAGGGCCAAGGCAACTAATTCAGGAAATGATTGAAAACTTCCTGCATCAATATATTAGCTGAATAGGGTCTATTCTTTTGACAATACCATTTCTTACATTGAAAACTTTTGAAGGTGGATTCAAACTAATTTAATGTTACCTGAAGAAAAAGTGCCTTTTGCCATCTCTAGGTTTCTACAAAAATAGAGTTCTATAAAAGTGATCGCTATAGATTTTGTCTTGAACTACTCCCAAGAAGACAATGAGGAAGAAAGTTCAAACTGTAGCAAATGAGATTTAAGATTAGACATTTGGAGTATTAAAACTCAAGGGCTTACTCACTCTGATAAGAACTGTGGTGGGATTACTTTTATTGGAGATTTTTGAAAATAGGAAATATCAATACTTTTAAGATTTCAAGCTTAATTACCTTTTAATTCCATTCTCTATTTATATCTCTGTGGATGAGAATGTAGAGTAATTAAATTTGAGCCTCCCATTGGGCCTATGTATATGTAACAGTTTTCTAATAAAGCATCATGGGCTTCCCAGGTGGCCAGTGGTGAAAGAATCTCCCTACCAATGCAGGAGATGCAAGAGATGCGGGCTCAATCCCTGGGTCAGAAAAATCCCCTGGAGTGGAAAATGGCAACCTACTCCAGTATTCTTGCCTGGAAAATTCCATGGACAAAGAAGCTTGGCAGGCTACAGTCCATGGGGTCACAAAGAGCTGGACATGACTGAGCAAAACACAACAGTAAAGCACAATATGGTGGAAAATCTCTGAATCAGATATCCAGGTTATGGCTCTCTACTAAACTGGTCTTTTAATAGAAAGTTAATCTCTCTGAAATCAGTTTTCTTCTCATGTAAGGTAATGAGGATGAACAATACAACATTCTGATTCTTTCAATAGCCTATGCTTTTTTATTTATTTGGTAAAATAAAGTATTTGTGTGTGCATTGGAGTTGGTTGTAATCTAACAGATTCTTTTTCAGATAATATGTATTTTATAAATATTTCATGAATAACTCACCCTTTCTTCATTTGAAATGCCATAATATAGAATGAATATTTACTTTCTTCAGTTTCTGGCTATTTTATTATTTGTCATTTAATTCATTTATTGACAAACTGTTTGCTAACCGCCTACTATATGTCAGTCACTGTACTGAGTGCTGGCTTACGTGCCAGTTATTATAATAGTCACACTGTTCTATTTCATAGCACATTTACATGGAAGAATATATACTCTGTAGTTATATTTCATTTTCAACATTTTATTAGCTAATGTCATTTATCACTCCAAATGAAGAGTCATTTTGTCAGTTTTCAAAATCTCATTTGGAAGTTTGTTTCCATTTCAAATAGGATTCTTAATTTCCCAGAAGATTCCAACAAATTACTAGTTCTTATCCCTCCAAAGTAGGGACTGTGGCTATTTTAGAAAATATTTTTACCTTTTGCTTATATCAGGAAGGTATATATTATATCTTGGATTTCTTTTTCTATCATTTTTGAAATTGTGTGATGTCTAACTAACACGACATTAGTATGAGGTTGTGAAAATCCTTGAGCTTCACTTTAAGATGGGTCTCATTCTTTGAAAATGGTTCATTTGTTTTCATTCCAATGGGAATGAGTAGATTTAGGAAAATACATATTTTCTTGACCATCTCTTGGGAGTTCATTTACACTCTGTGAAAAGTAGGTACAGCAAGGGCTCTTTTAACTTATCAAAAAATCCATTTTCCCTTCTTCTTGGATCCTATCTAGACTAATTATCCCAGCCTCCTTTGAAGCTAAAGAATGAAGTCAAGACAATGGAATGTGAACTGAATTGATATATGTAAGTTTTAGAGTGCTGCTTTTTAGAAAGGATTACCGACTCTCTACTTTCTTCTCCCTTTTGCTGCTCCTGGGATATAATGCCCTAGGAACTGGGGAGGCTGCACTGTGAAAGGAACATTAAATCACTACAAGAAGACACACTATCTATTCTTCTATGGAAATAAACTATTGTATGTAAGTCATTATGTATCAGGCTATTTTTATTCAGTCACAAATCAGCCTCCCTTTTAACACCAGTTTCGAATCCTCTTACCTTGTTTAAAGGCACTGTGGTTTCTATTACAAATAAAATTTTATTTTAAAAATTACAGATAAAGTACTATTCAAGACTCCATGAACTCTTTCCATGCTGAAAATTCGAATATCATGTAGTGTTAGACTGGATCTCCCACAGTCACACTCTGAGATGGGGAGTTGTGTGCAGAAGGTTTATTGGGAGATAACACCTGAAAAGAAGTGAAAAAGGGAGGGCTGAGTATGGAGAAAAGCTGGCCCACAAGGGGGCTGCAACTGAAGACTTAGTCTATGTCCTATAAGAGTCTATGGAGATAGGATGGCTTTTGATGTTGTCTCAGACTGAGGCATGGGAGACAGGTCATTGAATTTCCACATGAGCCATTGACCATGAGCAGCCCTCTGGAAAGGGTTGAAGACAGTTTTGGGGGGATGTGTGAATGCATGCTCAGTCACTCCAGCTGTTTGCAACCACATGAACTGTAGCCTGTCAGGCTTCTCTGTCCATGGAATTTTCAAGGCCAGAATACTGGAGTGGGTTGCCAGTTCCTCCTTCAGGGGATCTTCTTGACCCAGGGATTGAACCTGCATCTCTTGCATCTCCTGAATTGGCAGACAGATTCTTGACCACTGAGCAGGGGAGGGGCAGGCTATTCAGTACATACAGGCATGTAGATAATAACTAACTGCATGATTCTTAAGAATTCCACTATAGCAATTTGATACAAAGTAATGAATTAGTACCTAGATAAATAAACCTTTCCTGCTGGAAGGGGTTTGATTACATCCATTGATGTTCATCAGTGTGTGGTGTGTAGGGTGTAGTACCACAGGAGTAGGAAAAATATCTGCTGATATCAGTGTGTGTGCATGAAATACTTTCATACAAGCACATCTCATTTTATTGTCCTTTGCTTTATTGGACTATGCAGATACTGTGTTTTTAAAATAATTAAAGCTTTGTGAGAACCCTGTGAAAACCAAATATATCAGCACAACTTTTCCAACAGCATTTGCTCACTTGCTTACGTTTTGTTAACTCTCACAAGTTTTCAATTTTCTTCGTTACTATGTATAAATATTACATAATAAAAATTTTAATAACAGTTACCATAAAATAGTACATGTATGTTAGGTATAAATATTTGATTTCTAATATCTCACATTTCAGTGTTTCATATAGACTATAAGGTGAAACAAGTTATAACATTATTGTTTTATATAACATTAGGAAAGAATAATATGTTAGAAAAATTCTAAGACCTATTCTNGTAGTACCACAGGAGTAGGAACAATATCTGCTGATATCAGTGTGTGTGCATGAAATACTTTCATACAAGCACATCGCATTTTATTGTCCTTTGCTTTATTGGACTATGCAGATACTGTGTTTTTAAAATAATTAAAGCTTTGTGGGAACCCTGTGAAAACCAAATATATCAGCACAACTTTTCCAAGAGCATTTGCTCACTTGCTTACATTTTGTTAACTCTCGCAAGTTTTCAATTTTCTTCGTTACTATGTATAAATATTACATAATAAAAACTTTTAATAACAGTTACCATAAAATAGTACATGTATGTTAGGTATAAATATTTGATTTCTAATATTTCACATTTCAGTGTTTCATATAGACTATAAGGTGAAACCAGTTATAACATTATTGTTTTATATAACATTAGGAAAGAATAATATGTTAGAAAAATTCTAAGACCTATTCTTTTTAAAAATGAATCTAAATGGCACATAAATTCATCACAATAGATGTTTGTTGCTTTGGAATTTCTTTTTTTGTTTTTATAATGTTTCTGAATTCAAGTTTAATGAACTCTAAAAACAGTACTGAACAGTGTGACATAGAGGAATTTCTTTGACCTACTCTAAGGTATTCATTTTTTTGGCTGTCATCAGTTGCATTACTTGGTGTCTGATACCTTTAAATGAGTAATAACACAGATTTGCTTACTTGGGAAGATCTTTCTTCCTTAGGACACAAATACAAAATTGAAGTCATTTTTCTAAATACAAATATTTGCTTCACTTATATTGGATTTGTTCTCTGCTACCCTGCTTTCATATCTAACTGATTACATAATGTCTTTTCTTTCAGTACCAAATCACAGGATAATCATTTTGAAAACTTTTAAGTAATAATTAAATTCAATATGCACAAAACCATCAAGGCACATAACTTAAAATCACTGAACAATGAGTAGGTGTCTGAGTATAAATGTGAAATGCAACCTGATTTGGGAAATTTTTTTAAAAATTAAATGCATTTTAGAATTGATGAAATGTAGTATATTACTGTTGTATGTTAGTCTTTTATTAACTATATATGTGGGCATAATGGATATATCTGTTAAAAATTTTTGTAGAACTCTGGCTTATATTTCCAGGGTATTATTTTATGAAAAACTTTAGCAAATGATTTTGTTAAATGGCATATTTCTCTAGTTCACTTAAAGGATTTTAAAAATAAGAAACCAAATATGATATAGTCATTCAGAACTAAGAATGAACCCAGAATTTATTAAAAGCCATTTTTTTCCCCAAAGAATTCCATGTATCTTCTTGAGTTGGAATCACTCTGACATATCATCTCATTATCACTTGGCTTCATCAGCTTCTCTACCCAATATCTAACAAAACTTTCAGTTCGAAATCTATCCATTGCCTACTTCCTACTTTTGTATTTCCTTTGCCCCTCATAGATTCATGAAGTGAATTTGCATATAAATATCAAAGTACCACAAAGTTTTAAATATCACAAATTAAATAAGACTTAGAACCTAATGGCAAAACCTTATTTGTGTTAATTGACATATGTTTCAATTTACTTGAAATATTTTTCACTTTTGCCACTGACAATTTTTTAAGACACAAAAATTAAAATAAATTTGAAGGCAAATTTATAAGAGGAAATTATTAGGTTTCAATATTGGTAAACTCATGAAACCAAAAAAAATTTTTATTAAGAAAAAAAGTATCTGCAAAACAACTTTCCTAACTTTGTTTATTGTTAAATATATTAAAAGTATGAACTGTTAGTAAAATAAGTTAGAGAAGNTTTTTCACTTTTGCCACTGACAATTTTTTAAGACACAAAAATTAAAATAAATTTGAAGGCAAATTTATAAGAGGAAATTATTAGGTTTCAATATTGGTAAACTCATGAAACCAAAAAAAATTTTTATTAAGAAAAAAAGTATCTGCAAAACAACTTTCCTAACTTTGTTTATTGTTAAATATATTAAAAGTATGAACTGTTAGTAAAATAAGTTAGAGAAGATCTAAATTGTTCTCTAAGATTCACTCAAAGAAAATATTTTGCATAACTATTAAGCAGGGAATTTTTTTCCTTGGAATGTTAAAATTGGTTCCAAGGTATGTTAGAAACTCTCTTCCATCATACTCTCACCCTGACAATGAAATAAACAACACTTGCTTTTCAGTTCAACTGGCACCTTCAAATACTCAGCTCAGNGTGGTACTGGTGTGGCTGTTAAGAGTGAAAGCCTGGAAAAAAAGATTCAAGAATCTTATGCACTTGAATGCATTAGAAATAGCTAACCCCTTTTCCCTTCCCTATTGTTGTTCAGAGTTGGCTCAGAATTTTTATTCTGAAGCTGTTTCAAGAGGGGTAAATAAAATGTAACACATACACACAAAAGTAAAATTCACATAAAAAATAGATTCATAGCAATGATCTGTATCCAGTAATAGTCTTGTAGAGAATTGGTTACCCAGAGTGATGTAAATTGGTCTCAGCCCGTTTCTTCATCTCTGCAGCTCAGTTCTTTTCTACTCGCTACTAGAATACATAGTTACAGTTCTCAACACCCCTTCATTTCAAAATGGAAATAAGAAACAGTTTCAGATTTCTCCTATCCTCCATGAAGAACAGAAGAAGCACTTATTGTTTGAATTTCCTTGATTTCTTTTTTTGCCCTGCTTAACTATGTATTGCTTCTGTATCATAAGTAATCATTTCAAATAACACAGTGGCCCATGTTAAGGAAATGATTCATCTTCCTAATGCATTTGAAACTATGGTTTGCAGCACTATTTTAGACACTACATTTTAATTCTGTTATGCAAAACATCTTTAGAGGCTAAAATTAATGTCGATAAGAAGCTTACGCAACAGGAAAAATGAACACAAGGCAAAGAAAAGCAAAAATAAACCTGACTCTTCTACAGTCAATGAGATTGCACATTTTACATCATCATATACTCCCAGACACATCAAGGCCTTTTGTGCATCAAAGAAAGGAGAGGGAGTTAAAAAAAATTAAAAAAAACCCTGAATATACCAGAGAAGTCTCTTGCTTCGTTTCTGCTTCCCTGCTTCCTTCTACAAATTCTCTTTGTATGATATAGGAAACATATATCTTTAGCAAGAGAAAAAGAGAGAATTTTCATATCAACTTAAAAAATATATTAATTTTTATATTCATAATCTCTGGGTCAGTAAGAAAATGTGAAAATTTAACCTCAGAAACGTTTAGACCATTGAATAAAGAGTGATGACATTTATTTAATGAGCTAATTATCTTCACAGAATCCAAAAGAGATAGGATGTTGAAGGAGGTCCAAAAACTGAAGAAGAAACTGTGCTAATGAGCATGAAAATTTATATTTATTATAAAAATATTTTTCCAAGTAGTAATCTCATATCTAAGTAATATCTATATGTGCAAAGATGATTTCTACCATGCAACATATATAAATAACTGAATTTCTCTAATTCTGTCATTTGATACTAGCTTAAAAAGATGACAACAGCACTTAGTGCATAGCTGAGCAATCTTTTTAGTCCTATTATTTTTAGGTGCAAGTGAGGACTTTGAAGATACTGACAAAGGTTTAAAAAAAATATCCTATAAAAACAGCAGGGGAGAAAATCATACATATTGTATAGCTCCCTGACTTGAAGAAAGAAATAACATGGTATGGCCTCAGACACTTTTCTAAACAGGAGGAATCACAAAATAATTCTTTGCCTTTTAAAAACAAAGCTAAATTTAAAAAATAAAATAAAAACAAAGCTCAGTTTTGTGGGTGAGATTATAAGGTTTTATATCAAGATGATAAATGTGGAAACATTTAACTACAAAGGAATCCCTGTGAAAAGTGAGGTTTTGGCAGAAGAAAAACTAGCAGAAAAGAGGAAGTAAAAAGCTGGAAATAATTGGAAAAGTGGTGACAACCAATAAGAAGACAATTTAACAGAACAAATAGGAAGATAATTTTATAGCCCCTAAAATTTTCAAAATATCGGAGGAGGATATATCCTCTTCTCATGTTTGTTGTATTTCTGAATTTTTCAAACTCAGTCTCTGATGGTAATCTCTGATAGTATATCTTCATTGTTTGGTCCCCATCAGTGCTTTCTGGCTCAAATGGTAATGAGTTGCCTGTAATGTGGGAGTCCTAGGTTTAATCCCTGGGTTGGGAAGATCCCTTGAAGAGGAGAATGGCTACCCACTCCAGTATTCTGGCCTGGAGAATTCCATGGACAGAGGAGCCTGGCAGGCTTCAGTCCATGGGGTCACAAAGGGTCGCATACGACTGAGCGACTTAAACTTTCAGCACCTTAACATTAAACCTGACATTTGCATGAGGTTGCCATACCTACAAGCTTTGCTCTGAAAAATATTCATTCTTATATGGTGTTCAAAGTTCATCATCAACAATGTTTTCCTAATAANGTCCATGGGGTCACAAAGGGTCGCATACGACTGAGCGACTTAAACTTTCAGCACCTTAACATTAAACCTGACATTTGCATGAGGTTGCCATACCTACAAGCTTTGCTCTGAAAAATATTCATTCTTATATGGTGTTCAAAGTTCATCATCAACAATGTTTTCCTAATAAAATCAGAATATAAAAGGGTTAACAGAAAATACTAAACCCCTATATGAAAAAAGCTATTAATATTATATCTGAAGTTTTATAAAATTCTTATCAAAAAAACCTTTTTTCTTTACCACAAAGACACAATAAAATATCCAAAGTTGGATGATACCACTTTTTCACAGTTAAGTAAATTAAGGCTTAGACAGGTTAATGACTTGACCATGTTCACAGATAGTAGAGCCAGTTTTGAGTCCAAGCTTTGCCTAAGTCCATTAAACATCAATTGCTGTGTAACTGATTACCCCTGGGTGGCTTAAAGCAGCACCAAGCATTTATTATCTCANCAGATAGTAGAGCCAGTTTTGAGTCCAAGCTTTGCCTAAGTCCATTAAACATCAATTGCTGTGTAACTGATTACCCCTGGGTGGCTTACAGCAGCACCAAGCATTTATTATCTCAACAGTTTGTGTGGGTTTCTAAATTTTTAATTTGGGAGTGGCTTTGCTGAGTGATTCATGGTTTCCCATAAGTTTCTAGTCTTGAAGTGGGCAGTAACTGCAGTTAACTGCAGGCTTAAGTCAGTACTACTTAAGAATTTGCTTTCTAGATAGCTCACTCATGTGGCTGTCAAGTTGGTGCTGGCTCTTGACTGGAAGCTTCAGTCACTCACCATATGAATCACTACATAGGGCTACTGAGTTGTCTTCACAACATGGAAATTGGCTTCCTGCAGAAGAGTGCTTCAAAGTCAAAACCACATGCTTTTCCTGGACTAGTTTCAGTCATTTTTGCAATATTCCATTCATCACATAGATCAGTCATAGCCAAAGGGGTGAAGAGGAAGATGGTGTGAAAGAGTATAAATAATAAGAGGAGGTAGTCATCGGAAGCCATCTTGAAGGCTGGCTATGACACTAACAATACCACACTAACAAAGTTCACTCTATGAATCTTTTCCATCTTTTTTACTTCCTTTTTTCTTTTTTTATTAAACTATGTAACTCTTTGGGTGGTAACTTAATATACTTGCTTCCCTTCTTTACCATTTGTCTTCTACAGACAAACCACATCATAAGCTCCCTGAATATAAGTACTAGAAATTCTACTTTTTAACTGTTTATGGTTCCTATTATGATATTTGGGGTAAAATGGGTTCTCCATTGATCCTGAATAAATGAATAGCTAAGTGAGTAAGTAAATTGATAAAAATGAAGATATCTAATTCATCAGCAGATGTATTTGAGTCAGGTTTAAAATCTAAGAAACTTAAGAGTGCCAGAATTTATTGCCAAGATGAAGGTCTCAGAGCAGATCTGATATGCCTACCCCAGTACGAGCAACTGCTTTACACTTTCTTTTATATTTTGCAGTCTCCTTATTTCAGATAATTCTAGTACTTTCTACATGAAAATCATGTTAAAAAAAAAAAAAAGACAATAACATAATGGTGCTAAAATATTCCAGGGAAAAGAAACCAGAAAATGTTCATTTTCTATGGAATAGAAACGTCTGGAAACAGGGAAACATATTTGCTTAAATAATTCATTCTCATATAAAACTGAGTTTGGGTAGTTTAATATGCTTTAAAAGATTGTGCATTATAGTGAGAGTTAAACGCTATGGCACCCCACTCCAGTACTTTTGCCTGGAAAATCCCATGGACTGAGGAGCCTGGTGGGTGCAGTCCATGGGATGGTGAAGATTCGGACACGACTGAGCGACTTCACTTTCATGCATTGGAGAAGTAAATGGCAACCCACGCCAGTGTTCTTGCCTGGAGAATCCCAGGGATGGGGGAGCCTGGTGGGCTGCCGTCTATGAGGTCGCACAGTGTTGGACACGACTGAAGCGACTTAGCAGTAGTAGCAGCAGCAGCAAACGCTAGAAGGAAACTGAGACATTTCTTTCTTCTTTAGAAATAAAATGACCCTTTCCACTACTTTCATATGTTCATGTTTCAAAACCAAAACATTTTCTGCAAAGCAGATTCTTCACTCCCTAAGAAACCAAGGTGAGTTTTGATGAAGAAACGGCAAATAAAGTACAAAGAAACAGGAAAACAGAAATTTTTAAAATTAAGTCAAAAATACTTTAAAATTACCAGTAAGTCTGCTTATCACCAACCCAACTCAATATATACATATTTATTTTGTTTTAAGATTGCTTTGTGTGGTCACTTCAGTTGCGNGCAAATTCTAGCTATATTTGTCTCCTTTTATTTTCAGTTCTCTTTTCAACGCATGGTACCTGATGGCTATCTTTTCCTTGCACTGTAACTCAGAAACTCTCTCAAATCCGAAAACTCATGTCTTTTAAGCCTCACTTTATTTGATAGCTATTAGTTTATAGGTTTTATTAAAGTCATGCAATTGGATAAAATTACCTATGTAAAAAAGATAAAATCATTTAGAATTTAGTCCTGTCTGTGTGATGTGTGAATGAATATGTTTTAATATAAATGATTTCACATATATTTACATGCAAGATGACCTGAATTATATATGCATATCTCTTTTCTTACACCAGACTAAATTTTGAGTACCAGGATTATGATTTATTCTCCATCTGCCCTCTCAGTATAAAGTTAATGAGGAAATTGATGAGAGATGATGAACATAGTATAAAATATAGAGGGCGGGAACAAATAGTTGAAAAGGTACTACTCTACATTGTCCTTGTTATTTTATTCTACGTTCGGTTTGAGTGATTACAATCCTAGTCAACCAAAATAAATGGATAATTGTTTATCTTTACCAAGAAACAAAGTTTAAATCCCGANTATGATTTATTCTCCATCTGCCCTCTCAGTATAAAGTTAATGAGGAAATTGATGAGAGATGATGAACATAGTATAAAATATAGAGGGCGGGAACAAATAGTTGAAAAGGTACTACTCTACATTGTCCTTGTTATTTTATTCTACGTTCGGTTTGAGTGATTACAATCCTAGTCAACCAAAATAAA
Organism: Neotragus moschatus; assembly: GCA_006410615.1. Taxonomy (NCBI): domain Eukaryota; kingdom Metazoa; phylum Chordata; class Mammalia; order Artiodactyla; family Bovidae; genus Neotragus; species Neotragus moschatus. The sequence continues at coordinate 361,718 of SJYA01001586.1, forward strand.
TGGATAATTGTTTATCTTTACCAAGAAACAAAGTTTAAATCCCGATTTAAAAAATAAAGATCTTGATGGACTGTTTAGTGGGTTATTTATCTTCAAAACATTAAAGCTTCCATGTGTGTAAGTTTACTGTCAATGGGATACATGCTTATTTGTATACAGTGCCATGAAATGATTCACTTGAATTTTATGAAATGTGGTCATCTGAATGGCTTATGTTTATTGAGTTTATACAGAAAGCTGAAAAGAAATCTACTTGATCTTCTAATGGATCCTCTTTAATGGCCAAATCAAATGTGTACATTAATATAGAAAGTCATTTAAAAAATTATTGTTTTTAAATTCCAGTCTTTCCTAGATAGAGATCTTATTTTGTTTTGTGAATACTTTGATAATTCTATGAAAAGGCTGGAAGCATGGAGTTGGCTAGATCCTTGGATTATGAGATCCTGGTAAAATTTCTCTGGATTAAAATTAGAAGAGAGGCCTTTCTTTCAGAAAAGAGGTGGGAGAGACTTGCAGACACAAAAACAGTTGGGGTTGGGGTCAAAGAGATGGGAAATAAAAGACAGAGTTTTGAGGAGTAGAGAAATGTATTTGATAAATGTCTATTAAGTCATTTGCTATTTAGTGTAGAGTATAGCTATTCTTTTTTATTCTATGAGATATTTAGCAATGTCAACATGACTCATTAGAGAGTTGGGTAGATTTTCCTTCCTTAGAAAATGATGGCAGTTTAGAGTCTAAGTTAATGGCAACCCACTCCAGTATTCTTGCCTGGGAAATCCCTTGGACAGAGGAGCCTGGTGGTCTACAGTCCATGGGGTCACAAAGAGCTGGACACAACTGAGTGACTAAGCAAGTACAGGGTCTAAGTTAAGCATTGGGATGAGACAAGCACAAAAGCTCACCAAAGGGACAAAACTTGTACAGGGCAAGTATACTGTTATAGAAACAGTGAAGACTTAGCCATTCTATTTACCACTAGGAATTTGGGAGTAAGTTACTGATTAACCAAAGTTTTCTGTGGCTTTTCCATATTGGTATATAAAGTCTCCTATGCTGTATTCTATAATGAGTTATAAATAACACAGATCACTTTGTTCATCCATATTATGTCAACCACAGAATAGATTTAGGCAAAATTTTTCATTACTTTGTCTCTTAGGACTGTTTTGAAGATTATATTTGTAAAATTATTTCAAAGTGCTTCAAATATTTTGGTGCTTTAATAGCTTAGGGCCTAAACTCATTTTTTTTGTGTTAGTCACTCAGTCACATCTGACTTTTTACAACCCCATGGACTATAGCCCTCCAAGATCCTCCATCCACAGGATTTTCCAGGCAAGAATACTGGAGTGGGTTGCCATTTTCTTCTCCAAAATTATTAATATCTGACAATTTCACTTAAATTTTGAAAATGGATCTCATTTTCAGTGAAGTTGATGAAACTTAATGTTTCTATAAGTTAAAAGAGTTAAAAAAGATAGACATTGTCCAAAGAAGAGAAAATTCGGTAATAAAGTGAGATTGTTTCTTAGAAGTGGACTCCCTGTTGATAAACTGGAATGGGCTGTAAAGTTGTCATGGGTTTTTAGATGANGATCTCATTTTCAGTGAAGTTGATGAAACTTAATGTTTCTATAAGTTAAAAGAGTTAAAAAAGATAGACGTTGTCCAAAGAAGAGAAAATTCGGTAAAAAGTGCGATTGTTTCTTAGAAGTGGACTCCCTGTTGATAAACTGGAATGGGCTGTAAAGTTGTCATGGGTTTTTTAGATGAATGGAAAAATGTTTCAATGCTTTAAATAAGGGAAGACAAAAGACAACTTCCTTTAAAAGTTTTTAAACAAGAGTTAAATAGTGTTCAGTTCTTCATTGTTCCTGAATTTGATTTATGCTTGAGAAATACATGATAATTATCTATGCTGTTTGATGACTCACTGATAAATATAATACTTATAAGCAAAGTAGGAAATAATTGAGATCTAAAGAATGGCTTACAGAAACACTTTCAACGTCTGTATTTGTATTAGAGTCAAACATAACAGTGTTATCATACCCAAAATGGAAGTTGTTTTAGTTGGATTTCAATTTTATTTTTAAAAGTATTAATAAGTAAAAGCATGTGATCTCTCCCAAGTCATTTTATCTGAAAATGTTAGCATTTTTTTCTTTCAACTGTATATGATAGGCTCAGATTATATTTTTGTCCCAAAAATGGGCTGGCTAGCTAATGTCTTAATAATTATGCAAATTTTTCAGTAGCAAATTTTCTGAGTGCAGACTGCCTAGGTGAAATTTATAGTGGTAGGAAATGGAGGCATCACCAAATTTTGAGTTACAGACGACTTTTAAAATTGAGATGTCACCAGATAGCACTGTATCTACCTCTTTCAATTATTTATAATGTGTTGTTGCTAATCTTCCTCTATTGAACCTTACTCCAACTCTGCTAATGAGGCCCAGCAGCTTTTATCAGTCCTCTTAAAAAAATCAAACTATAGGTTTTCTGATTAGTTCACTTTTTTCCAAAGTTATTTTCTTTAAGTTATCTCATTATTTACCTTTCCTAACTAGAGAGGAGGAAAATAAGATCATGATGGCCAAAGCAGCCAATTCTAGATCACAAAACTAATGCTAAGTAGATGCGTCAGCCTTTTAAGAAGGCACAACTCCAAGTTCTGTGTTCATTTCGTCATATTGAACTGGATATATTGAACAAGACAATGGTGTGGAATGCGAGGCACAAGGAAACCCATGGTTAAAACACTTATTCATTATTAGGGGGCACTCCCAGGTACACATCTCTAAACTCAAGGTGTTGAGAGAGTAGTGTAGGAGTGGGTTCATACAATGGGCTGTGCTTTAAGACTATTGAGATAAGTGCCATATCTTATCATAAAGTGATATAAAATGATTTAAGAGTTTTGAGACAAAGGAGGAAGGACTAAACTTCCTACAATTATCTAGAATCAGTGTAAGATGAACAGATATTTTAATAGGATAGAATGTTATGGAAAGGCCATTCTAGATTTTCAATCATGTCAGAGATAAGTTCTTTGATAATTTGTTGCAGTGGTAATGAAAAAAGAGAAAGATTCACATATACTTTGTAGAGACACATTGTGGTACTCCCAACACTAGAAGAAATAATACCCCTCTCAAAAATAGCCTATATTGGTTTTCTATTGCTGTGTGACAAATTACTGCCAAGTTTACAATTTAAAATAATCCCCATTTATTAGTTCATAGTTCCATATGTCAGAAGTAGAGATATGGCTTATCTTGGTCTTCTACTCAGAATCTACAGGCCAATTTCAAGACCTTGTTGCTTTCTCATCTGGATCTTTAGAGAGCTTGTGGGAGAATTTAGTTCTTTGTGGTTGTAGGACTGAGATTCCTGAGGTTCCTATTTCCTTGCTTCAGTCATCCAAAGACTATTCTCAACTTTTAGACTCTGATAGGATTCCTTGCCTCATAGGCCCATCCATTTCATACCCAGCAGTGAAGAATCTTCTTCATGTTAAATCTGTCTCACTTTGAATCTTTATTTCAAGAACTGGTCATTCCTTTTATGAATTCACCAGATTTGGAATATCTCCCTATTTTAAGGTTAGCAGATTTGCTACATTCAGGTAAGTTCAGTTCAGTTGCTCAGTTGTGTCTGACTCTTTACGACCCCATGAATCGTAGCACGCCAGGCCTCCCTATCCATCACCAACTCCCGGAGTTCACTCAGACTCATGTCCATCGAGTCCGTGATGCCATCCAGCCGTCTCAGCCTCTGTCGTCCCCTTTTCCTCCTTCCCCCAATCCATCCCAGCACCTGAATCTTTTCCAATGAGTCAACTCATCTCATGAGGTAGCCAAAGTACTGGAGTTTCAGCTTTAGCATCATTCCTTCCAAAGAAATCCCAGGACTAATCTCCTTCAGAACGGACTTGTTGGATCTCCTTGCAGTCCAAGGGACTCTCAAGAGTCTTCTCCAACAC
>SJYA01001586.1:368429-420095 GCA_006410615.1 Neotragus moschatus
CAGTCTTGATTCCAGCTTGTGTTTCTTCCAGTCCAGAGTTTCTCATGATGTACTCTGCATAGAAGTTAAATAAGCAAGGTGACAATATATAGCCTTGATGTACTCCTTTTCCTGTTTGGAACCAGTGTGCCAGTGTGTTGTTCCATTTCTAGTTCTAACTGTTGCTTCCTGACCTGCATAAATTATCATAGCTGTAAAATTCCTTTGTAGCAGTACCTAGATTTGTGTTTGATTGAATAAATGAGAGAATGTATGTGTATACTAGGGGCAGTTGTTGACTTAATAAATATTCACAACTTAAAAGTTGGTGTTATGTTTTATTCAGTGGGAATTTGTACGACTTCCAAGCCTGGGAGGCAGCTTTTCAAGTAACCCTTAGGTAACTATTGAAAAGAGCTAAACAGTGGGGTAAGGGGGAGACCAAGTTATATAGACTTTTTTCAACAAAGGGTAGGTAGTCTGAACATCAAATGATTACTGTAATTAAAGGAAAACCGGATATTTCAAGTTAAAGAATTTAGTGCATTTCTATGTATGGGAAGATGCGAAAGTCCAGGTTCAATGGGCTCACAGAAATCATACCTTTGATATATGTCTGGGGCCAGTATCCTGTGTTTTCATATCCTGTTTCCTCAGGGCTCACTATAGGGAGTGGCTGCAGTCTGATGGCTGCTAGATGGTAGGTATTCTCTTCCTTCTTGCATTCCCTCACCAAATACCAGTTCACCATTGGCAGTGGCTGCAATCACTGATGATTATGATGTCCTTTGTTAATTGATATGCCAGGAAGTATCCCATTTCTCAGAACAACCATGAGTTCATCCTAGAATTCTATCACTAGCCTGTGTAAGTAGAAAGAGGGAGAAGAAAATTTTAAATAACTGTTCAAAGCTCTTAGACGCTTAGCCTACCAGTAAAGGTAATGATTCCTGTAGTTGACTTAGCAAATACAGAATTTGTAATTGATTGAGATCCAGGGTATAGAGTTTCGGTCACTTAGTTCACTTAAGTCACCTTGAATTTGAGATACCAGTGAGATAGGCTATTTGGCGGTCAGTTGTAGTTTCAATCTGGAATTTAGGAGGTAAGGTATGGATATTTGTGAATCATTAGTATTTTAAATTTTTTTAATGAATGAATTCACCAAAAGAGTGGAGTTTAATNAGTTCACTTAAGTCACCTTGAATTTGAGATACCAGTGAGATAGGCTATTTGGCGGTCAGTTGTAGTTTCAATCTGGAATTTAGGAGGTAAGGTATGGATATTTGTGAATCATTAGTATTTTAAATTTTTTTAATGAATGAATTCACCAAAAGAGTGGAGTTTAATAAGACTTTCAACTGGTTGTAATTTAGAAGAATTGTTTCATTTCCAGTGTAAATTTAGAGAGAAAAAAAGGCAAAAGAAAGAGATGATACTATACTATTGAGCCCTATTAAGAATCTCAGTTTATTCATACTCTAGGGAAACAGTGGAAACAGTGTCAGACTTTTTCTGGGGGGCTCCAAAATCACTGCAGATGGTGACTGCAGCCATGAAATTAAAAGACACTTACTCCTTGGAAGTGACAAACCTAGATAGTATATTCAAAAGCAGAGACATTACTTTGCCAACAAAGGTCTGTCTAGTCAAGGCTATGGTTTTTCCAGTAGTCATGTATNTCAGAAATACTTGATTGAACTGTACATGATAAATCTTGCAGGTGATACATGTGGGACATCATCACTGACTAGGAGATCAAGCAGATTATAAACTGGCATGTGGCTATTTAGGAATCAGCCAGTTGACAAACAGTCTGAAGAAAGGCTGGAAGACAAAACCCCAGTATCAGTGGACAGGAAGCTTGAAAGGCCTGATTACAAGGAGTGCAGGGATTTCCCTGAATACTAGAAGCACTGTGAATCCATGTGTTCAATATCTATCTACAATCCAGAAGACATATCACTTAATAAAAGAATCATAGTGTCAACCAGTCAGAAAGCTTGATTGCTCAGTCTGGTTGTGGGATGACTCAATCAACACAATGTCATTATCACAGTGGTTTGCAGGCCATGTTCTAGAGTGAGACCACCTGGGTTCAGATACTGTTGTGGACACATAGAACCTGCATGTAATTGGGAAATGACTCACAACCCCTTTGTCTTAGTTTTCTTGTCTGTAAATGTAGATAATTGTAGTATGTTTTCAAAGGGGTCTTCTGAGAGTCAAATTAAATGACATATGTCTTAGCCTGATAGTTGGTTGAACAAATGATCACTGAATGCATATATATTGTGATTATTATATCTTCAACAACATGTGGATGCCTACACTAATATACTGGCCTGTTCCACAGTAAATATTCTCTTACATTAGCATCCTCTTTGAGGCAGAGCATACTTCCTTACTTCACTGAATTTAGTTTGGCTGTGTTGCTTTGATTATACTTATCCAAATGGCATGATGTAACCAGTTTCAATGTGCCTGTAAGCATCAGTGTGGCTCTTTTTTCCAGATTTGCCATGAGAAGAGCATGCCACTGCTGCTGTTGCTAAGTCGCTTCAGTCGTGTCTGACTCTGTGCGACCCCATAGATGGCAGCCCACCAGGCTCACCTGTCCCTGGGATTCTCCAAGCAAGAACACTGGAGTGGGTTGCCATTGACCTTATGGATGTGTATAAAATAGATTTGAACCCAAACCCTAAACTTAAACTAAGTCCAGCCTGTTCATAGCCTAAATCATAGCTGCCCACACACTGAATGGAGGTGGGGTAGGGGGAATGCTTATAATTTACACCACTGAGATTTTAGGAGTTTCCTTATGCAGTATTATTATACCAATACCTGACTTGTCATTTGTACCACAGTGATTCATCATTAGTGCAAGCATCAGGTATACACTGCCCAGTTACCTACACAGCCTGGATCAGAGCCACAAGCAAAGGCCAGACTAGATGAGCCAAATTAATTGTTATCTGAGTATAAGAGTATTTTTCATTGTGACAATAGGTAACTGACACACTTATTTTTGTGCCAAATATAGGAAAGAAAACAAGTCAGTTTTGCTGCAGTGTTTGCATGCTAGTGAATATTTATAAATAGTCCTAAATGCAGGCCAAATGCATTTACTCCTGACCATACTCCTGACCATAATGTTTTACACAAAGTGGTACAGTTCATTTTTCCACATCTTCCACCAAATTATGAAGCTCAAATATAACCTCCTAAGCCTGTGAAAAATTTAACCCTAAAATCTATTACAGAATCTCTCCCTTGAAGAATATGAACTATAGAGCAGACAGCTTTTTAGTTTGAATATGTTGACATCTGCCTGCCTGAGGGTAGAGGCCAAAAACTGAAGTTTCTCTGCTTTTATAGTTTTATTATTTTATTGAATCTTAGCCAATTTGAATTTCAAGGAAGCTAGGCACTTTCTAAATAGTTTATGAAATTAAAGGCTCAATGTTTTTTTGCTCCTTTTCATCCTGGTCTAAGCAAATGAGGTCAGCAACTTAGATGGTTTGTTCTTAAGAGTTTGAAAATGAACAGCTTGATGAGACAGCTAGTGCTAGCCACATGGTTTTATAGCAACTGTACACTTTTAGGTTCTAATCAATCAGCTATACCTGAATGATAAGTTGGTACACAAACACATTTGTCCTTATTTGCTTCTTTGGTTCTACTTTATTTACAACTCTTTTTTGTTGTTAAAGAAATACAAAAACTCAAGCTGAAAATCAATGTCATGATTTTTATATTTGTACTTGCAGTTATAATCTGGAACCTCTTTTTATAAATACTGTTTATGGAAGTGCTAACCTTTTCTCTACTGTTTGAATATATAAAATATAGTTATATGCAGAAAAAAATTAATATAGAAAATCCCTTTAGAAATTTTAAAGATGAATTTTAATAGTTAAAGATTATATATTCACCATTTCAAATGAATGATTATCTTTAAAATCTCTAAGATTTTAGGTATTTTGAATCTCTGAAAAACTTAGATTTCCTACAATATTGAACTTGAAACGATTTTTGAAAAATCAAATGTCTCTAATTACCATGAAACAAAGTATAAGTACTAAGGTTAATTCATAAATCTTAGTGAAGATAAGTGAGAATGGGAGAATGACAGTGTGTCTCAACTAAAATAATTCACATTCAAAATTTTAAAACTGATGTGCAAGGAATTTTGGTTTCCTAAGCTATAGAAAGCCACAAAGGGTGTTGCTTTCATCTCAAAAATGAGTAAAAGCCTAGTAAACTTTCATCCAAGTCATTACTTGGAAACCATCATCAGAGAACTGAGGTTGCAAAGCAACCTTGAAGTGAATTCCAGCAGGCCAAGCCTCTCCAAAGTGATGTGGACACTGCAGCCCAGACCAGTGGAACACAGGAAAAAGAGGCTCTGTCCAGAATCAGTTAAATTTTAACAAAACCCCAAAGGCCAATCACGGACTAAACAGCTGGGGACCACAGAAACTAGGGCTTCCAGGTGGCACTACTGATAAATAATTCATCTGCCAATGCAGAGACCCAAGAGACGTGGGTTTGATCCTTGGGTCAAGAACATCCCTTGGAGTAGGAAATGACACCCCACTGCAGAATTCTTGCCTGGAAAATTCCATTGACAGAGGAGCCTGGTGGGCTACAGTCCATGGGTCCACAGAGAGTAGAAGACCACTGACCACACACAAAGTGTGAGTGCATGCACACACACACACACACACAAGGGGAGCTCACACTCACTTGTAAGCTTGTAAGCTTTTTCCCATAAGCCATTGTCAGGAACTAGGGTAGGAGAAAGAAAAGACTGAGCAGAAGACTAGTGAGGGCCTCCGTTCAGTGGTGCAGGTGATGGTTGCTGAGATTGGCACAAAGACAAGTCTACTTTTTCAAGCTCTTATCTCTTAAGGAAAAGAAGTTGCTATAAGAGTAGGAATGAATGCTCTTTTCCTCCTTTCAAAATTGGCGATGAGCTACATAAGATAGATACAAAGCTTCCCAGATGCATTTTAAGATTAGAAAAATGTTTTTAACACTGGAGGGAGGAGCAAGAAACTTCCTTGAGCCTAAGAGCCTATAAAGACACCATATAAAGGTTAGATACTATTTGCGGTGGGCAAGAAACTCCCATGTAAGACCCATCACAGGAAGATGGAGAAGGCTCCCCACTAAGACTTAGGCATGAGCAACCCTTAGACTTAGGTGGATCTAGAACAAAAAACCTATACTCACAACATGAGCCTAAGACAAAGCAGAAATAACAGCAGACTCTGGGGAAAGAAAGAGAGTATGAAGAGTTCTCCAGGGCTGCAAGAAAGAGGGGATAATTGAATAGGGAGAAAAACTTCCAACAACTGAGCCTCAGCTCTAAGCACAGAGCAATGGCAGTCAATGCTAGAGGAATTTGAGGTCTGTGGTGCACTGCTGAAAACCATATTAACAAGAAAACCAAATGTCCTTCTTGACTAGATTGACTCAATCCTGCGCAGTGATGGCCTGACAAAAAGATAAGTCCATTTCCAGATATAAACACAGTTTACCTCAGTCCCTTCTGTTTTACACAGTTCAGATCAGTTGCTCAGTCGTGTCCGACTCTTTGCGACCCATGAATCGCAGCACACTAGGCCACCCTGTCCACCAACTCCCTGAGTTCACTAAAACTCATGTCCATCGAGTCAGTGATGCCATCCAGCCATCTCATTCTCTGTCATCCCCTTCTCCTCCTGCCCCCAATTCCTCCCAACATCAGAGTCTTTTCCAATGAGTCAACTCTTCGCATGAGTTAGCCAAAGTATTGCAGTTTCAGCTTTAGCATCATTCCTTCCAATGAACACCCAGGACTGTTGAATCTCCTTGAAGTCCAAAGGACTCTCAAGAATCTTCTCCAACACCACAGTTCAACATCAATTCTTCGGCGCTCAGCCTTATTCACAGTCCAACTCTCACATCCATATGTGACTACTGGAAAAACCATAGCCTTGACTAGATGGACTTTTGTTGGCAAAGTAATATCTCTGCTTTTGAATATGCTATATAGGTTGGTCATAACTTTTCTTCCAAGGAGTAAGCGTCTTTTAATTTCATGGCTGCAATCACCATCTGCAGTGATTTTGGAGCCCAAAAANGCTGAATTTAAACTGACATATATCTCTTTCTCTGAGCTATATCTAAGGCTCAGTGTAGAAACTGAGTACATGTGTTATTTTGTTTTTAACTACTTGATCTAGCCAGTACCATGGATAGGTCCTTCAGGAGTCTAGTGTTAAATCCAAAGGTAAATAGGAATTAAATCCAAAGGTATTGTATCTTTACATTTCTTTTCAACTTTAGGTTAAGTCCACTTAGAGAAAATACTCAAACATATAAACATGAAAATCACAAATTTATAAACACAAATTACGGACAGGCAACTGCATGATATGAGAATGATGCTCCCTGGCACAAAATTAATATCTTGTAAAACTTAAGATGTTACTTTGTTACTTTTAAATAGTATATAATCATCATAGATATTGTAACAGATATTTTAATCACCTTCCCATGATCCATTTATCTTTCTTTTTTCTTGTCAATTCTGTTTGTAGCACAATGTTTTCAGACCCAAAGGATGAATCATGACTTGCCTGTCAGTGCTGTTATTCTAGTCCCCTGTGCCAGATACATACTTGCCTAGCTTCCTTAGAGCTGAAGTTTGGAAAGAAGAGCTATACCTTTGTTGACATTTTAAGTCTATATCCAAGCATTCTGTGACTTTAAAAACTTAATATTTTCATTGTTTAGCCCTCGGGTTTATCTGATATTTTGTTTTTTATTGTTGAAGCAGTTCTTAAGTTATATGCAATATAAATGCAGTTGCCTGTGTCTCAACAGGAAGTGTATCTTCTTTATTTTTAAATTCTCGGCACCTAAAACAATGTTTCCCACATGGTGGGTGCTAATAATGTATAGTGAATGCATATTTATGTGTATTTGAGGCTTTATAATATGTAGGTAAATTTACTTAAAGTATATTAAAAATGCTGTGAAGGTAGGGACTTTATTGTGTTCGCCAGTCTTTTCTGCACTCTGGGCATAGTATTTGGCTGCAGTAGGTCCTCATTAAATCTGTTTCAATTAATAAGTAGTGAATAAAACGTTAGTTTATATGATTGTAACAACAACTGCAAAACATATCTAGGGAGTGTTAATACATACTCACTATTTACAAATGAATAAAACTGATGCTCAAGATGACTTAAATTGTCCACTCAGGTTTGCATTGCTGGTAAAGGTTAGAACAGGAGCTGAAATCCAGGTTGTCCCATACAGCAGCTAATACTCTTTGCACATTACCATGGTACCATCTTGTTCATTTAGAGGTGTGACTGTATAAAAATTGGTTCTTTGGCCAGAGCGTTTCTATTAGACAAGGTCTATAAATTAGGATGTTTTAACTTCGGGACTTTCAGATACCACTTTCAAGCTTGGCAACTACCAGAGTGAAAAATCAGAGCAATCTCTTCTTTCTGTTTTCTTTTTGGTAGTGAGGAAATCCTACCCAGAATTCCCAGTAAGCTTCCCTTCTAGTCTCACCTGCCAGGTTATCATCACATGCCTGTTTCTAATCTCCGACTATGGGAATGAGAGTGCTATTGTTTAGAGTGAAAGGATTCTGGAGAGTTGATCACAGTGACTAGCGTTTAGGGGCAATGAACTCGTATAACACCTTGTGCTAATATCACGTTCTGTAAGATTACTAGAGAAAATTAAAAAATGTATGTCTTTCTCTTAAAAAAAAAACCCATTGTGATTTTGGGATACTGAGGCAAATTAACTATGAAATAAAATGAAGAGTCTGACTTCATTTCATGTTTACCTTATAGCTATTAGCATCCCCTCTCCCTTTTCGCTCTCTACCCTATGACCTTAATCTGGACAAGCTATTAACAAAGCATGGATGATTTCTCCTATGTTGCCAATGGGAAGTTCAAGCCATGCAATCCCCTGCCCACCAGCAGAAGCCCTCACCTTGGCCCCACCCCCTGTACTAAAATAAAAACCTAAAAAGACAGATTCAATGCCAAAGCCTTTGACTGTGTGCATCACAATAAACTGTGGAAAATTCTGAAAGAGATGGGAATCCCAGACCACCTGACCTGCCTCTTGAGAACCTATATGCAGGTCAGGAAGCAACAGTTAGAACTGGACATGGAACAACAGATTGGTTCCAAATGGGAAAAGGAGTACGTCAAGGCTGTATATTGTCACCCTGCTTATTTAACTTCTATGCAGAGTACATCATGAGAAACGCTGGGCTGGAAGAAGCACAAGCTGGAATCAAGATTGCTGGGAGAAATATCAATAACCTCAGATATGCAGATGACACCCCCCTTATGGCAGAAAGTGAAGAAGAACTAAAGAGCCTCTTGTTGAAAGTGAAAGAGGACAATGAAAAAATTGGCTTAAAGCTCAACATTCAGAAAACGAAGATCATGGCATCCAGTCCCATCACTTCATGGGGAATAGATGGGGAAACAGTGGAAACAGTGTCAGACTTTATTTTGGGGGACTCCAAAATCACTGCAGATGGTGACTGCAGCCATGAAATGAAAAGACGTTTATTCCTTGGAAGGAAAGTTATGACCAGCCTAGATAGCATATTCAAAAGCAGACATTACTTTTCTAACAAAGGTCCGTCTAGTCAAGGCTATGGTTTTTCCAGTGGTCATGTATGGATGTGAGAGTTGGACTATAAAGAAAACTGAGTGCTGAAGAATTGATGCTTTTGAACTGTGGTGTTGGGGAAGACTCTTGAGAGTCCCTTGGATTGCAAGGAGATCCAACCAGTCCATTCTGAAGGCGAACAGTCCTAGGATTTCTTTGGAGGGAATGATGCTGAAGCTGAAACTCCAGTACTTGGGCCACCTAATGTGAAGAACTGACTCATTGGAAAAGATTCTAATGCTGGGAAAGATTGAGGTGGGAGGAGAAGGGGACAACAGAGTATGAGATGGTTGAGTGGCATCACTGACTCAATGGACATGAGTTTGGTAAACTCCAGGAGTTGGTGATGGACAGGGAAGCCTGGCGTGCTGCAGTCCATGGAGTCGCAAAGGGTCAGACCCGACTGAACAACTGAACTCAAAAGGACAGGAACCTTTCCCCACTATCTTAAGCCATTTTTTGACCATCTAGGGTGTTATGCCCTGTGTTGCCAGGAAGTCTTATTTATATAAGTAATAAAAGTTTTCCTACGCTATTGGTGTGTATGGACTATCAGGGTAACATCCAATCTAAATTTTGGATAAGGATCTTTTCTGTGTTTACAGGGTGATTACCATAGGAAGAACGATAGCTGTCAGAGCTTTATGTAATATAAACATTGAAGGCTTAATTTTTCTTTTGTTGTCAAGTAGATCAACATTATCAATAAACTGTGAATCTATTTTTTTATTAAGTGGGATTTGAGTTGTACTTTAAAGTCCAAATTACCTGCTTCTCTGGCCCACAATACTCTAACCCTACTGTGGTGATAAAAATTGCTCCTATAGTAATTCCTGAGTGCTGAGCTTTGGTCTCTGCTTTTAATGCTTTTGCATATCACTGCAGGAGAGCCTACATTTTAAGACTTTACAACCTCGTTCTAAGTGAGCTTTTCAAATATTTTTCACTTGTTAGAATAAACCTGTGCTATGTATAATATTCGGAGAAGGCAATGGCACCCCACTCCAGTACTCTTGCCTGGAAAATCCCATGGATGGAGGAGCCTGGTAGGCTGCAGTCCATGGGATCACTGAGGGTCGGACACGACTGAGCAACTTCACTTTCACTTTTCACTTTCATGCACTGGAGAAGGAAATGGCAATCCACTGCAGTATTCTTGCCTGGAGAATCCCAGGGATGGGGGAGCCTGTTGGGCTGCCATTTATGGGGTCACACAGAGTCAGACATGACTGAAGCACCTTAGCAGTAGAAGCATGTATAATATTCTGTTCGGTAGACTAGAAATGGTATGAAAGAGATAGAAAGAGAAAGAAATGGAACAGAAAAAAAAAGAGAGAGATAGCAACTCTGATTTAATAGGAGAAACCCAAATACTTTAGAACCCTGAAAAAGCAAGAAACATAAGTGACCCACAGATTGAGTATAATTAAATTTCTTGGATACTAGTCTTCTTAGTTATATGTTCAAAAAATTCTGATCATTCTATTTTCTGCAACAATGAATCTAACATCCTCCAACAGGCGTTCAAGTTTCCCTTTTCCTAACCACTGTCTAAATTAAACACACTCACTTTTCAATATCTGCCAACTCCTTTACGTTATTGTTAAGTCTGTTTCTTTAGTCCTCCAGTAATTGACTCTTTTATTCTTTCTGCTGGGAAAGCTTCCTCTTTTTACTTTAAAACACCTTAATCTCATGCTTTTTTCAAGACTTAGTCAAGATACTCCTCAGTTTAAAATTGGCTCCCTCTTTTCCTAAAACCTTGTTCTCAGTGTTGGCAGTCTACATAGCGGTTTAGGCAGAGCCTGTCCTCAGTAACCTTAGTATTTAATGAAAAGAGAACCAGCAAACATATGAACATTTTTCTGTGAATCATAACTTATCCTGGGAACAGATCAGAAGGACATTTCAGCAAGTCCTTAAGTACTCTAGCCATCACTGATGTTTTCAGTTTTCCCACAACTCTAGTACCCTTTCCTTAAACCATAGTTTCACACTTTAGTGAATATTCTTGTGTTTGTCAATGCTGTTTCATAAATTGAAGGTGGAGAAACTTTTATTCACTAGATTTTTTCTGGAGAGGAAAACTGTATTTTTTTCATGGAGATATTTTCATAGGGAACCTAGGGTAGAGGTTGAAGTTTGATGGTAGGCAGGTGGCTCAGTGGTAAAGAATCTGCCTACCGATGCAGTAGACAGGAATCTGATCCCTGGGTCGAAAAGATCCCCTGGAGGAGGAAATGGCCACCCACTCCAGTGTTCTTGCCTGGAAGATCCCAGGGACAGAGGAGCCTGCTGGGCTACAGTTTATGGGGTCACAAAGTGTCAGACAGAACTGAGCACAGAGCACAGCACATGTCTGGCTGAATTGTTATAAAGGGAAAAATGAAAATATCAGGAGCTGGCGGAGAAAGAAAAAAGAGACTGAGACAACTGAGGAATCAATTAGAGATGGTGGAAATCCATACAAAATGCAAAGTGAACACTCACTGTTATTCTTGAATCTCAGCAATGTAGCTAGATTCCCAAAACCCATGATGAATTCCAGGTGTTCTCTGTGTGTGGGTGTATGTGTGTTAGAAGAGATATGCTTTGTTTCTGACATAGGTCAAAATAGAGCTAGCATTTGATAAATGAAGGAGTCTGATAGGAAACATATATTAGTGTATACTCCATCTATACATGTATAATCCAACCAGGGTATAAGCCTCAAGTCAGGGCTGTGATTCATTTTGCTGTACATAATGTGGAGCAAAGAAGGTATCTAATGTTTTATTTTGATTTTTAGCAAGTTTTGTAAATTCTGACAAATCAAAATTCATGTTTGATGCTGCAATTGGATATGGTGGCAAGTAAAAGAGAGAGAAGGGAATGATATTTTTGGAAGCAAACACATATCTGTTAAATCACCAGCCAGCTATGAATGTTGCTTCTCACTGAGGATTTCTATGGAATCGGTAGCACAGATTTTTCTGTCTTTCTGATGTTCTGAGTGACGTTCAGCTCCAGACATGCTGAATGTGATTAAACAACATGAGTAGCAGCATGCCTCAGGAGAACAGTGTGTGGTCGTCTGTGCCGAGTGGTTGGAGGGACTGACTCAGTGCCGCCTGTCAAAATGCATAACCTTTCAGGCCAGAAAGGTCACAGCCATTTCCTCTGTGGATACAGCAAAGTTACTGAATGAATTCTTGATCAGAAAATGTCCTTGTAGGTGAAAAAAGAACCCTGTGCTATGATAGGATTATTTCCAAAGGCTTGAAGCAGAAATGATTGATCAATTCTGACAAAATTTTAATTCAAAAGAAATTATTGTTCTTCTCACCGTATTAACACTCACAGATGATAGCTTTGTAACTGTATTCCAAAAGACCTCCAAATCACAATTTTTTGAGGGGATGGAGGATATTGGGGTTTTCCGTGACAGATTTCATGGTTGTCTACAAACTTTGGAATTACTTCCTAGAGTCTCCAGCCTGGTATCTGCATTTATAAATACACCAGAGGTTATTTTAATGAGATTAGTCTTGGATCCTCATTCAAAGCAAGGTCCTTACCACTTCAAATTATTGAATTAAAAAGCCTAAAATCTCCATTTTTAACAAGAATTCCTGCAGATTCTATAACCCATCCCTGAAATTAACCTAATGAAAGATATAAAATGTATGAAATTCTTCCTGTTTTACATAATAGTGATCAAATAGCTTAATAGTTTCTTTGATGTTATTAGTAGTTGGGCAGAAACTTGGAGTCTCAGTTTCACACATTTAGACACAGTGAAAAGCAAACAGAAAATGAGAGAGAAATTTAATTGTAAAACTTACTGCTTTATAAGCTCATCAGGGAAACTAGTAGAATATTTGCAAACAATAAGCATAAATTGAGATGAATCAAGAAATCAACCAGGATATTGTTTGATATAATTTAAGAAAACAATTAACTTTATCATTCTAAATAAAATGGCCTTTAAATACCTTCTTTATGCTAGGAAATTACAGATCTTTCTCAGAAGACAGTTCCTTCTAGCTCCCACCTAACCAGGATTTGGAGAATAGCTGAGAAAACATCTCTGAAACTGTGAAATGTTACACAACACTCTCCATAGGATCTCATGTTTTGGGTCTCTGATTCTAAAAAAAGTTCAGAAATGCTGCTGACAGACTAGAAAATTACATCAAATAATATCAGAAAATATAAGGGATAGTAACTGATCATTTAAGAGAAAGAGATAAAAATTTTAAGAAATTCTTTAAGTGTGGAATTCTATAATTGAAAGATTCAGTAGTTCCTATGGGAGAAAGATGTCTGTTATAAGACAGTAGAAATAGTCATTTATTTAAATCTACTACCTAGTAATAAGACTTGAGCATGGGTTTGGGGGAAGGGGGCAGCTGATTTTTATCTATGCTGCTGGTTGTATGGTGACCAGCATCTTGGATTGCCTGAGATTAAGAGGTTTTGTGGGACACAGAAGCATCAACTAGAGCATGTCAAGTCTCAGGCTACTGAGCAGAATGGTCACCCTAGTTGGTTGACTCTACAACCTCCACCCACATCCTGGGTGGAGAGTAATTGGCTTTGCCCCTACTTCCTTGCACAGGGATTCATTCAGGCAGGGACATAACCTATGTAGGTTGGATGTGTGTGAAGTCAAGGACTTTTGCCTGCTAATTCGAATGATAGAAGTTCTCCTTTTCAGCGTAGTCTTGTGTTCATATACTATAAACCAGAACTGTAACAGCCAGCTCTTACTATGAGGAGGAAAGGATGCAGCTGACACAGGGAGGAAGACGGACCGGGAAAACAGAGGAACTGGGATCCTGAGGATAACAGGGCCCTCTCTAGCAAACTCTATCTAGAAACGCCCCCATCCCAGAACTATTTCATAGAGTTCAATAAATTCTACCACCTCTTCCCCTTATAATCTCATAATGCACATATAACATTTAAAGATTATGGAATAAATTAACACCCAAGTTCTCCCCATGCAGCTTCAGTTCAGCTCAGTTCAGTCACTCAGTTGGGTCCGATTCTTTGCAACCCCATGAATCGCAGCACGCCAGGCCTCCCTGTCCATCACCAACCCCTGGAGTTTATTGACTCATGTCCATTGAGTCCGTGATGCCATCCAACCATCTCATTCTCTTCATCCCCTTCTCCTCCCACCTTCAATCTTTCCCAGCATCAGGATCTTTTCAAATGAGTCACTTAGTTGCATCAGGTGGCCAAAGTATTGAAGTTTCAGCTTCAACATCAGTCCTTATAAACTCAGTGCCTTGTATTTCTGTACATTTCAAAATAGTTACCATGATAACCCCTTTTGTAATTGGGTTATTATTTTTTCATTACTAACTTTTAGGAATTCTTAACATTTTTAATAGCAACTCTGTATCAGCTGTTCCTTGTGCAAATATTTTCTCCCAGACTGTAGTTTGTCTTCTCACTCTCTTGACACTGTCTTTCACAGAGCAGAATTTTTTTTATTTTCATTTTAATAAAGCCACTTTAGCAATTATTTCTTATTTTCCCCAGGAAAACTGGTACAGTAATTTATGTTTTAATTCAAATATAGTTGATTAACAATGTTGTGTTAATTTCTGCTGTGCAAAGTGACTCCGTTATACATGTATCTGTTCTTTTTCAAATTATTTTCCCATTTAAGTTTCTACATAATATTGAGCAGAGTTCCCTGTGCTATATGGTAGCTGCTTGTTCATTTTCTACATTAAGTATAGTGGAACACACTGTTTATCCATTCTATATATAATAGCTTGCATCTGATACCCCCAACCTCCTCCTCCCTCCATCTCACACCACCCCCCTTAGCAACCAAGCCTCTTCTGTCTGTGAATCCATTTCCATTTTGTAGATATGTTCATTTGTGCCATATTTTAAATTGCACATATAAGCAATATCATATGGTGTTTGTCTCTCTATTTCTGGCTTCACTTATTGTGGTAATCTCTCATGCATCCGTGTTGCTGCAGATACCATTATTTCATTCTTTTTTATGGTTAAGTAGTATTCCGTTGTATATATGTGACACATCTTCTTCACCCATTCGTCCATCAGTGAACATTCAGGTTGTTTCCATGTCTTGGCTATTGTGAATAGTGCTGCTGTGAACATAGGGGTGCACGAATGTTTTGAATTAGAGTTTTGTCCAGATAAACGTCCAGGAGTAAAGTTGGTGGATCATATGGAAATTCTATTTTTAGTGTTTTGGAGAATATCCATACTGTTTTCCATAGTGGCTGCACAAACTTACATTTCCACCAACAGTGTAAGATGGTTCCATTGTTGCCACACCCTCTCCAGTATTTATTTGTAGACTTCTTAATGATGGTCATTCTAACCTATGTGAGGTAATACCTTATTGTAATTTTGATTTGTATTTCTCTAATGATTAGTGATGATGAGCACCTTTTCATGGACCTGTTGGCCATATGTATGTCTTCTTTAAAGAAGTATCTATATAGTTCTTATGCTCATTTTCAGTTGATTTCTTTTTGTTTTTGGTTGTTGTTCTTTCTGTTGTTGTTGGGTTATATGAGCTTTTTGTATATTTTGGAAATTAAGTCCTTATCAGTCCCATCATTTGCAAATATTTTCTCCCATTCAGGAGGTTGTCTTTTCATTTTGCCTGTGGTTTCCTTTGCTGTGCAAAAGCTTGTAAGTTTGATTAGGCCCCATTTGTTTATTTTTGCTTTCATTTCTTCAGTTTAGAATTATTTCTTTCATGGATCATGCCTTTGATATTGTATCTAAAAACTATTGCTGTATCTAAGGTCATCTGGATTTTCTATTACATCTTCTAGAAGTTTCATAATTTTAAAATTTACCTTTATGTCCATGATCATTTTGAGTTACTTTTTGTGAATGGTGTAGGGTCTACGTCTAGATTCTTTTCTTTTGGTATGTGAATGTCCAGTGTTCCAACACCATTTGTTGAAAAAGCTGTCCATTCTCCATTGCAGTGCCCATGTTCCTTTGTTAAAGAACTGAGCATCCTCATAGAGGTCTCTTCCTGGACTTTCTACTGCTCCATTGATTTGTTTACTCTTTGTACAATATCATGATGTCTTGATTACTATAGCTTTAAGTCTTGAAGTCAATAATCAGTTCACCAACATTGTTCTTCTCTTTTGATATTGAACTAATTACCCTGAGTCCTTTGAGTCCATATAAACACTAGTCAGTTTATAAGAATCTAAGTTTTTTTTTTCACTATTATGATATTTTTTGTCTTTTATCTGGAAATTTTAGTCTATTGCCCTTTGTAATAATGTATTTGTATTTTACTAGTATACTACTTTGTACACATTGTAGTTACCTCTAGATTTTTAAACATCCATTTAGATACTAAACTTAAGCAATTGGAACAGGTGTGATTTATCATATACTGTAAAATTTGATGTTAAAAAACAATTAGCATATATCATCCCTTTATATATTTCCAGTGGTGTACTAATGCAATAACAGTTTGTTACTAGCTATAAATCATTTAAAATGAACAATTCTCTTTATTATTATAAATTTTACATTGCTCCCTTTTCTCATAAGTTTGTATTTTTACTTTACTTCAATATAATTTTATACTAACATAATATAATTTTATACTTGAAAGTATTTTAGTAATCACTCAGTCATTATTCTCTACAATGAAACTGTGTACATAATTGAAAATTTTAATTTCTTTCCTGTGACCACGTGGATTTATGTGCTAATATTTTCTTCTTAATTGAATTCTCATTCCAATTATTATTAACATGAAAACATCAAGTCTTGAATGTATTAACCATTTGGTGAACAAACATTAAACATTAAAAGAATAATTATGTTGAAATAAATTTCTCTTGAGAATAGGTGAATGATTTGTAGGCTATTTTTAGGACTGTGCATCTGGGTAAGGTATCATAGTAAGAGTCAAACTGAATGAGATGTAGTTCTAGAACTTCTACAACATGGAAAAAAGAGCAATTGTAAAAGAGGTGAATAAGAACCAGCATGATTCAACCAAGGATAAACACATGTTCAGGCAAATAAGTTTATAATAGAGATTATATAGACATTAAGGCTCTGATTTGTTGTTGTCGTTCAGTTGCTAAGTCATGTCCAACTCTTTGCAACCCAATGGACTATAGCACGCCAGGCTCTGCTAACCTTCATTGCCTCCAAGAGTTTGCTCAGATTCATGGCCATTGAATCAGTGATGCTGTCTAACCATCTCATCCTCTACCACCTCCTCCTCCTTTTTGCTTTCAATTTTTCCCAGCATCAGGGTGTTTTCCAGTGAGTTGGCTCTTCACATCAAGTCCTAAGTACAGGAGCTTCAGCTTCAGCATCAGTCCTTCCAATGACTATTCAGGGTTAATTTCCTTTAGGATTGACAGATTTTATCTCCTTGCTGTCCAGGGGGCTCTCAAGAATTTCATCCAGCACCACAGCTTGAAAGCACCAATTCTTCAATACTCAGCCTTCTTCCAAGGATTTATGCTGTACAGGGAGATCTCTGTTGCTAGGCACTCTGCCTGGAAGTCAGCTCTGAGTTGTGTATGCATGAAAAGTTTCATTTGAAATATCAAGAGGAAAATATCTATAGGACATAAACTCAGGTTTCCACATTCAATAGCTTCTTTATATAAAATCTTCTTTTAAAATTTTCATTAGATGCAAAGGAAATTGATTTGTTTGAAAAACAGTCATTTCCTGGAGCAAATACTTGCATACTGTGACTATTAACTGTTAATATTAATAATTATGTTAGATATAATACATGCATATATACAATATTATGTGCTATAATATGTTATATGGTTGATATTATCAATGACTGATATAATCTATACAATATATAACATATGCATATATAATATTCAAGTATTATATATAATATTAACAACTATCAATATTAACAACAGGGTAAGGAAGTATCCTTAAATAAAATGTAAGAAAGATGGATTCTACATTGTGCAATGTTTGTATATTCTATCTCTATATCACACCAACCTCTTCTGTTAATCATATGGTTCAGAAGACAAGCCAAGCAAGGTTTGGCAGATGGAAGTTACCTTGTGCCTAAAGACACTTGCTCTACTAGGCAGAGTCAAGGTAAATTACTGGTCATGGTTAAAATTGACTGATAAAAACCATGGATACTCAGCAGGTTATCTGTGATTTGGAAGAGGATGCCTAAGGCCAGAATGTGTGTCATCTATGAATACCTGATTACATTGCTACCAATTGGAGATGACCTAATATATGTCTTATGAATAGATAAGGCTTACCTATGCCTTCCATTGTCTCTCTTATAATTAACACATGTCTATATGTGCTATGCTAACTCTATGTCTAATATATCTCAGCAGTTACTTGCTTCTTGTGCTTAAGTTTGTTTGTTATTTTTTTTGTCATGGNGTGTGTCATCTATGAATACCTGATTACATTGCTACCAATTGGAGATGACCTAATATATGTCTTATGAATAGATAAGGCTTACCTATGCCTTCCATTGTCTCTCTTATAATTAACACATGTCTATATGTGCTATGCTAACTCTATGTCTAATATATCTCAGCAGTTACTTGCTTCTTGTGCTTAAGTTTGTTTGTTATTTTTTTTGTCATGGTCTTTACAACAGAAATGAATATTCTTAAATACTTCAGCAAACATACTTTCCATACTTTCCTGTTATTTGCCTCTTTATTCCTTCCTCTGAACTATCCTTGACTTACTTCACAATAGTGGTACATGAAAAACCTCACAGAACACCCTCTGTTTTTACTGAGATTTGCACAATGTTATGAATTCTCTATATTTATTTGGACACAAGCCCTTTTCCCAAATCCTTTTCTGAAGGAAGAAAGTGGTAGAAGAAAGTACTTCCAGACTTCTTGTTAGCTGAGAAGAAATTAACCCCTCTACATGTGGGCCCCTATATACCATGTTTTCTGCTACAATATATGGAGCTGAAACATTCCTACCAAATCAGGAGACCACAAGGAAATCATAGTAACTCAGCTGCCTCGTGTCCACTTGTGACTGAACCTGTTTTCAGTGAGCAACATGTCTGGCAACTAAAAGATGATTAACAGGAATTGAAATCTTCATTACAGTCACTCTAGAGATTCCTATTTTTAGTATAGAGCAGAACTTCTAAAAGCCTTGTTTCTACCAGTTCATCAGTGTAAGAAACCCTTCCTCAGCAATCAATGCAAAGAAATAGAGGAAAACAATAGAATGGGAAAGACTAAAGATCTCTTCAAGAAAATTAGAGATACCAAGGGAACGTTTCATGCAAAGATGGGCTCAATAAAGGACAGAAATGGTAGGGACNTTTTTTTATTCACTGAGGTACAATTTACATACAGTAAAGTTCACCATTCTTATATGATGTATGTACAATATATAATGAATGTAATCATCACTATAGTCAAGATATACAACGTTTCTCTCAGCACCTAAAATTCCCTTTCTGCTTCTTGGAGGTCAAACCTCTCCCTCCCCATCTTGTAATCACTGGTCTGATTTTGACCTTTCAAGAATTTTGTGTAAATCTGGTTGTACAGTTAGTGACATTTTTAGTCTCACTTCTTTCATTTAGCTTGATGCCTTTGAGATTGAATCATGTCATGGCATGTATCTGCTCATTGATTTTATTGTTAAGTAGTGTTCTTTTATATGGATATGCCACAATCTGTTTATCCGTTCTACGATTGGTCTGTATATAGTGGTTTTCAAATTGTGCAGAGGCTATATTAATCAGGAGACTTTTGACTTAGACTAACAAGAAGTTCAAACTGATTTAAGCAATAGAAAATTTACTTCCTCATTAAACAGCAAGCTTAGACATAGGATGGTTCTAGATTTTGTTGATTTAATGGGTCAACAATGTTATAATAGATAGTCTCAGATTCTTTCCTCCTCCTCTTGTTTTCCACCTTATTTCAACTTTATCACTGGGTTAGTTCTTCCCCTGGCTTCCAGATGACTGAAGTGGGCTCACATGACTTATGCATTCATAACATGTCAGAGAAGAGACTTCTTCACAGTAACACCTCATTTCCCAAGCATGCACGCACGCGTGCATGCACACACACACAGATTTTTCTTCATGGTTTGTTGGCCAATAGGAATCCTATCAGGGGCCACGTGAGGAAGAAGGAAATCTGAGTGAATAAAGATCCAGAACTTTTTCTGTTTTGGATATTATTTTATCCATATTAAGTGCCTGTTCTCCATAGTCTATATTATGTCAACTGAAAAAAATATTCATGAAGCTTATTGATTAAAAGAAAAATTTGAGGGCCATTTTTATATAGTACATGTGAGGACATAACTTGTGGTTTTATGAGATAATCTGATTCCATTACTGAAATTAATTTATTTTTAAAATGTTAATTATCTAATATCATTATCTGAAACATGGGCATTACTGAAAATAAAATCCAAGAGAAAAACCTGAATTGTCACTTTCTCTTTTTAAAAATTTAATCTGGAGTTGTTTATAATTTTTTTAAAAATCTCATATTGATAAAAAAAAATATAGAAATACTCAAGATATCAATGCACTGGGTTAAATTTTCTCCATATAAAATTAAATTGTGACTAGTACTATTAGAATTTTATTATTAAATATATTAAATAGGTATATATTATAGTCAGGCTTCATATTTACCACCAGTTTTTAAGCAAATAACAATATACACACAAATAACATCTATCCTATATACATATCACAATTGAAATTATATTCCCTCAAGTAAACAGGCTGTACTTTAAAAGATGCTATGCATTGAAATGGCATAATAGGGGTTTTTTCCTTCCAGATCTTTGGTTCAAGGATATGACAGAATACTTTGGGATTATTTTTGTTCTGTGGAAAATAAACTGGATTAATTGCAAACAGGTGGTTTGTGGATGTTTTGTAGTTTTACTACTAAAGCCCATTTTTATTATTGGAGCTATATCTAAAAGGTGAAAGTTCAATAGAGTTTTACAGTGACTTTAAGAATCTCAGGAAAAAATATACAGTACATTATAAAATTAAAAGTTATTACTCTCTGCTTATATTTCACAATGTTATGCATCTTAATATGTTTTTGGATGTCTATCCTCTATTACAAGCTCACTGAGGATAGGGACTGTCTTGCTGTACACATACTGCCTAGCACAGTGCTTTACTAAAAATATCATCATCATTATAATAGTTAACATTTATTAAGCAATTATCCATCCTGCCTTCAGATTGCATGTTGCCATAAGGTACAATGAAACATAACGGCTGGTTAGCCATTGCGACCTCTTCTCATTCTTTCTGACTGTCTGGAAGGGGCTCTCAATGCACGAAACTGAAGCAGCCATCACTAAACGCTGTGAAAAAGAAAGACAGAAGGAGCATCTCTCTAAAGGTGTTAAGCTGCTAGAAAAGCCATTCATGGTACTTCTTGGTGCATAAATTAAATAAACTCTTATGAAACTTCGTACAGGTTTTCTTTTACTTGAGGCCAAGTACATTCCTAGCTGATGGAAGTAGTATGGATAATACCTGCTATTACATTAGCTTTTAGTATGGACTGGATTTCATAAAAGCCTTTGCATCTGCTTGAGGTTAATCACATGTACTTGGTAACTTAACTCTGGTTTAGCTTGCTGTATGAGATCATGAATGCACCTTTCACTTTGTTTCTCGTCAGCAGCTAGAGAAAGCTGTGTGCTACTCTGTACTAGATGTTTTCTGACAAAGAAGCTGGCATACACTACACAAAATTCACTGTCATCTTCACCATACACTTAAGTAGCTTTACCAGATACCAAGAAGCATTACTATTTATTAAAATAAGCTCCAGTTTTTCATATGTACTATGTGTCCTGTACAAGTGATAACTGATAAATGCGGGACTATTTGGGGATGAAAGTGGAAAATGATTCCCAGATCTGGAGAGTCAATGTCCCCAGATTCCTGTGATCTAAGCTTTTAGATAGCAAAATTTAGACCTCGCTTATGTTCACAGTTCCAGCTGCTTCTGATGAACAACCAAGAGGTTGATAAGCAATCTCTGCTATCAATGTGCTTTGCCACCCAAATCTGATTGCTACATTCTGCATTTTGTAAAGCCTTGTGTTTATTTAATGAAAATGTGTCGGAGGCTGACCTAGCTCCTAAGACCTGTAAGGCTAAGAAGATCTAAACATTTTTTTCAGCATTGCTACTCTTTTAAAGAACTAATTCATGTGCTAAGTTTCTTTGTAACATTTTACGAAAAAAAGCATTTCATAATCATTTTTTTATAAAATTAAAAATTGAAAGCATTTAGCTTATAGAATAATGTGCCTAGATAGACACATTAACTTGCTTTCCTTTCTAGCATCAACTCATCATGTTATTTGCATTGTACTTATCCACTTGAATAATTAACTTGTAATTTTCTAACTTTGGAATTTCTGATTTTTGACTTAATTCTTCCAAATTTGGGTTAAAACAATAGTCGATGTTCTTTCTCTCTTCGTCCATTCCCTGTAACATTTGAATTCAATGTGTGTTAAGGATTCATTTTATACAAACACTCACACTGACACACACTTTCTTGCATTCTCCCCACATATTATAATGCTGTTTCTCCCAAAACTTAAAATTTGTATACCTTTGCTGAGCCTAAATTAGCCTGAGTATTGGGGATATAAGTAGATGCTTTTAGTGAGTTCACGATACAATGAGGATGAATTTCTTAGATCAGAAATTCTGAGTGGTGGGATCTAGTAATTTATATATATATTTATATTTTTTTCTAAGTGATACGGATACACACAAGATTCAGAAACATAGGTAGCCTATATTTGTTGTTGCTCAGGCTTCCCTGATAGCTCAGTTGGTAAAGAATCCATCTGCAATGCAGGAGACCCTGGTTCGATTCCTGTGTCGGGAAGATCTGCTGGAGAAGGGATAGGCTACCCACTCCAGTATTCTTGGGCTTCACTTGTGGCTCAGCTGGTAAAGAATCCACCTGCAATGCAGGAGACCTAGATTTGATCCCTGGGTTGGGAAGATCTCAGAGGAGGGAAAGGCTACCCACTCCACTATTCTGGTGTGGAGAATTCCAAGGACTGTATAGTCCATGGAGTTGCAAAAAGTTGGACACGGCTGAGCAACTTTCACTCACTCATTTGTTGTTGTTCAGTTTCTAAGTCATGTCCAATTCTTTGTGACCCCATGAACCGTAGCAGGGTCAGGTTTTCCTTTCCTTCATTGTCTCCCTGAGTTTCCTCAGACTCATGTCTATGGAGTCAGCGATGCCATCCCAACCATCTCATCCTATGTCACCCCATCATGTTCTTGCCCTTAATCTTTCCCACCGTCAGGGTCTTTTCCAGTGAGTCAGCTCTTCACATCAGGGGGTGAAAGTAGTGGAACTTCAACATCAGTCCTTCCAATGAATATTCAGTGTTGATGTCCTTTAGGATAGACAGGTGTTCAGTCTACTTTATGGTCCAACTCTCCCATCCATACATGACTACTGGAAAAATCATAGCTTTGACTATATGAACCTTTGTCCACAGAGTGATGTCTCTTAATTTTTAATACACTGTCTAAATTTGTCATAGCTTTTCTTCCAAGGAGCAAGCATCTTTTAATTGGGTGGCTGTGGTCACCATCACAGTGATTTTGGAGCCTAAGAAAATGAAACCTGTCACTGTTTCCACTTTTGCCCCATCTATTGGCCATGAAGCGATGGGACCAGAATCCCCTTGCTTTTTCTATGATACAGTAAATATTGACCATTTGATCTCTGGTTCTTTTGCCTTTTCTAAATCCATTTTGTACTTCTGGAAGCTCTCAGTTCACTTACAGTTGAAGCCTAGCTTAAAGGATTTTGAACATTACCTTGCTAGAATGTGAAATGAGTGCAATTGTATGGTAGTTTATGAGCTAATGAATTTTAAATTTTTTCCAAGGAATAAATATCATAAAACATTATTAACAATCACATTGTTAAATATAAAATGTGATAAAAATAGAAAGTTAAAATTTTAAAGATCATTCCTATACATCTTCTCATGCCCCATTTGTTGTAGCAATACCAACAACCACAATCTGTGGAGCACTTTTTGATATACACTGTACGTTTTATAGTCCCTCATTTGATTGTCACAATACATTTACAAAGGAGCAAATGTTTTCAGAGGAAACAGTGACTTGTGCAAAGGCACTTTGCTAATAAATTCTGAAGCAGCAATTCAGTTCCAGAGTTTTGGTTGGCAAACTTAAAGATCTCAGGTATATTATAGGACTCCTGTCGAAACTAAAGTGCATTTTCATAGTGAATGTAATAGTGGTTGGTGTTCTTTAAAAAGATCTGCTGCTTTTTCTCATGACAATGCAAGTGGGTAGGACTTTGTTTCATGAAATATGGAATTCATTTTAAACTACTAATGTTAGCATAAAACTACTAAATGGTCACATGAACTAATCATTATGTGTTGATAGATTTGTTATTATTATTACAGAAGGAGTGCTGGCATCATTTTTGAAAAATTTTAAATGCATTAATTTTGTGCTCATGTTATTACTAAAGATATATGGATATTGAATCACATTTCATTGATTTCCAAATTTCCCTACAGATAAGGGCATAATTGTATTAATTCTTTATGATTTTCTCTTGCAGAAACATCCATGTATTTCTAATATCTAGTCATAGCATAAAACACTATTTTATAGCAGCTATAGTTCCACTTAAATCCAAGATAGTATTCTCAATCCAAAATAATGCCAGAAAATTTAAAACGAGATGGATCTGGCTTGGAAGAAATCTGTCTGTCTCTCATTAAATATTTACATACCTAGCTACCTACCTGTTGTGGAACCTTTTCAAAACGCAACCTTATATACAACATCAAATTTTCCCACAGGCTCAGTTTCCCTTTCTCTTTCCAAAGATTCCTTAGTATCCCTTATCTTTCTCTAGGCTCACCTTTCTTCTCAATCTAATTCAGGGTAGTATTATTTTACAAAATATAATTTGAAAAAATAAAAAGTCTGGACCAGATGATCTGTTTTCCTTATACTCTAAAGCTCCACTATTGAATAAAAGGAAGGCACTTTCAAATGACTGTACATTTAAGATCTCTCTTCATCTCTCCCTCTGAAATCACTCTGGAGTTTTTCTAGTAGGTGGTTTGAGGTAAATTCTAAATTGTCTGTGTATGTGTTAGTCACTCAGTCATGTCCAATTCTTTGTGACCTCATGGACTCTAGCCCACCAAGCTCCTCTGTCCATGGAATTCTCCAGGCAAGAATACTGGAGTGGGTTGCCATTCCCCTCTCCAAGGGATCTTCCTGACCCAGGAATAGAATCTAGGTCTCTCACATTGCAGGCAGATACTTTACCATCTGAACCACCAGAGAAGCCCAAAATTCTAACTGCATTGCTATAAATTACAGTTATTGTTATAAATTAGATATTGTTTCTAAATGGATAACCAATGCAGTTCTTTTAATAACTTTTTTTATAAACTTGTGAGTTTTTGCATCAATGCCATTCTGTTAAATATGTTCAAATATCTTATTTAAGTAAATTATACATTGATTTGCATTTTTCTTTCTGAAATGTCTTCATTGTTCCTTCACATTTACACAATCACATAAAATTCAACTTAATTTTAATATTCCATATAAATTTTAATATGAGCTTGTAATTTTCTGTCATATATCTATGGCACTTTTGATTGTTATTTCATTATGTTTATAAATTTGAGGAAAATTAATATTTTTCACTAAATAGGACTATAGCATATTTTACCATTATTTGTATCTTCTGTGTCCCTCACTAATATTTCATGATTTCATTAATATGGTACTTGTATATTTCCTGTTTAATGTTTTTCTAGTTATATTTTAATATAAGGTTTTCCTTTTTATTTTTGTAATAGAATTATTTTATCATATTTTACTAAATGATAAATGCTTGTGTATAGGCAAGCTGCTTTTTAAATTTAAAACCATAAACTATTACTGGATTTAAATACATTTCTGATAACTTTCTTGGTAACCTAACAAGAAGGTGATGTACTTATCACTCCTTTCAGATACTATACCTGCTGGAATATAAGATAGTTTGGACACAAGAGTTGAGTTTCCCATGAAACTTAAAACCACACCTAACAGTTGACCTGAAATGTGATTTCTAAGTATTAATACAAGAGAAATGAAATTATATATTCATAGAAAGAACTATACCTGAATTTTCATAGCAGCTTTATTCACAATAACTAAAAATTAGAAGGATCACAAGTCTTCATCAACAGGAAAACTGATGAATGAATGTAAACTCTACAGTAGAATTTAGCACAACCATCAGTTCAGTTCAGTCACTCAGTCGTGTCCGACTCTTTGCGACCCTATGAATCGCAGCACTCCAGGCCTCCCTATCCATCACCAACTCCTGGAGTTCACTCAGAACTCCATTGAGTCAGTGATGCCATCCAGCCATCTCATCCTTGGTCGTCCCCTTCTTCTCCTGGCCCCAATCCCTCCCAGCATCAAAGTCTTTTCCAATGAGTCAATTCTTCGCATAAGGTGGCCAAAGTACTGGAGTTTCAGCTTTAGCATCATTCCTTCCAAAGAAATCTCAGGGCTGATCTCCTTCAGAATGGACTGGTTGGATCTCCTTGCAGTCCAGGGGACTCTCGAGACTCTTTTCCAACACCACAGTTCAAAAGCATCAATTCTTTGGCACTCAGCCTTCTTCACAGTCCAACTCTCACATCCATACATGACCACTGGAAAAACCACAGCCTTGANATGAATCGCAGCACGCCAGGCCTCCCTATCCATCACCAACTCCTGGAGTTCACTCAGAACTCCATTGAGTCAGTGATGCCATCCAGCCATCTCATCCTTGGTCGTCCCCTTCTTCTCCTGGCCCCAATCCCTCCCAGCATCAAAGTCTTTTCCAATGAGTCAATTCTTCGCATAAGGTGGCCAAAGTACTGGAGTTTCAGCTTTAGCATCATTCCTTCCAAAGAAATCTCAGGGCTGATCTCCTTCAGAATGGACTGGTTGGATCTCCTTGCAGTCCAGGGGACTCTCGAGACTCTTTTCCAACACCACAGTTCAAAAGCATCAATTCTTTGGCACTCAGCCTTCTTCACAGTCCAACTCTCACATCCATACATGACCACTGGAAAAACCACAGCCTTGACTAGATGGACCTTAGTCAGCAAAGTAATGTCTCTGCTTTTGAATATGCTATCTAGGTTGCTCATAAGTTTTCTTCCAAGGAGTAAACGTCTTTTAATTTCATGGCTGCAATCACCATCTGCAAAGGATTGAACTACAACATTGATTTCACAGAGAAGTCTAGTTAAAAGAAGCCATTTGTTCTAAGGGTGGCTTTGTATGATGAATATTTTCATTGTTTGTTCTAATTCTTACTTGATTTTATTAAATGCATTTAAGGGTATAATTTCACCACTAACTTCTGTAGTTGCATCTGCATCTCAGAGATTTTGACATGTACTTTTGTCTATATTCATGTCTTCATATTTTGTTAATTTCAATTATTCCTTCTTAAACTCTTGATTTTAAAACAGAAGATGAAAAGTGGAAAGCATGTAGAAGTCAGAGGACCATTTGAATTCTGAAATTCTCCTGGACAGATGTTGTCAGGTCCTTCGACTCCAGAATATACTGACTAGTCCCAACTTTGTTCCTACAGAATGGTGCCTGAGTCCTTCACTCCTGCCAGCTCTTGACTCCACCTTTGGGATGCACTTCCTTTTCCATTACCCTCCTTGGCCATGTATGCAGAGTTAGAATATGAGAGTGTGACCCTTGATAGCCAAGGAGATTTTCCAGCCTGTTCCTTCCCTTTATGAAGTTGGAGACCATATGTAATTTTGCATCTCAATTACTTTAATATTTTAGACTCAGTAGGCATTGTTTTTGTTAGTACACATCTTTTCCAAAGACGGATCAATTCCTTTGGCAAAAGCTACATTCATAATCCTTTTTGAGATAGAACTCTCCATTTAATTTCAGGTAATTTGGATACAAGTGTGTGTATAACAAGGCATTTAATCTTTCTGAAGTCATTTCAGTCCAGAAGAATGGTCTACTGGATACCATCTAAATATTTTCAAAAGTGTTAACAAATAACAAAATGGCATTGAAGACACACTCTTTGGTCTTTACCTGGAGCCTATTTATTAATGGTTGCATACTGTGTTTGATCTTTTCCCTGCAACTGCATTTAAGTGGCTTACCTTTGATTTGGTGAAAAATTCTGACTCTGAAATTTATCTTTAGTTTCTTTCTAAATTATCTTTGAAACTAGAGAGTGACTTCACTTTCATTTTTCACTTTCATGCATTGGAGAAGGAAATGGCAACCCACTCTAGTGTTCTTGCCTGGAGAATCCCAGGGATGGAGGAACCTGGTGGGCTGCCATCTATGGGGTCACACAGAATTGGACACAACTGAAGCAACTTAGCAACTTAGCAGCAGCCTTGGTGTAAGTGCATCATTTTCTTGCATCATTGAAACAAATACAACTAGCAGGAACCTGCTCACGCTTCATACTTTTAGCATTCTCTTTCAAAATCTCATCATTCAATTTTTTGTATAAATTTCCTTTTCAAATTATTTTAGGCAACACCTTTACCAAGTGTTTCAGTGCCTTCTAGTTTCCTTATATGTGGCCCAACTATGTGAAGACTTCAACTTCTGCTTATATCATGTGTGCTAGAATCCTGCTGGCCAAAGCAAGTTACATGGCCAAGTCCTGAATCAACATATTGAAAAGTATAGTCTTCCAATGTAAATGGTGGTTATGGAAGGTGAATATTTCCTGAACATTAATCTTAATCTATCATACTACTCAACTGGTATCATGATTTTAAAGTAGTCTGTTCACAGACTGGAGAAGGAAATGGCAACCCACTCCAGTGTTCTTGCCTGGAGAATCCCAGGAACAGGGAGCCTGGTGGGCTGCCGTCTGTGGGGTCGCACAGAGTCGGACACGACTGAAGTGACTTAGTAGTAGTAGTTCACAGAGAAGTTAACTAGAAAATTTGAAACTCATCCTTTATATTTTCAAATAGTCAATTGTAAATATTGGTAGGAGGAGATCTTGCCATTTTATTTGCATCACAGACATATTTTTCAATTATACTATGGACACACACTCTTCCTTGAAAGGACATTCACAAAGATAGGGAGTGGTTAAAATCCCTTACTATTCCTGTCATCCTTTCACAGAAAATTTGTAACCACTTCCCACTATGCATTGTGGACAGACTATAATGAAAAAGTTTCTATCTGCTAAATGTGTATTACTTCTTAATCTCTTTGATATTTTCTAGTATCTTCCACAGAAAAAGCCCTTTGGTTAACAGAGGGGTTGCACATATGAACATACTCCTAATAATTTAACCATTTTAGAGCAAAGGGAATTCTGGGAAACATATTTTACAGAAATAATTTCCTGTTATAAAACAGTTATTTTGGTAATTGCAGGAAACTGTCTAAAGAAGACTTAAATATTCTTATTTTTATTTTCTGTTTTTCTTGCTTTTTATGAATCATGATTGTAGGAAGTCAGGGGATTTATGGACTGGTCCAGGGAAAAGACATGACCATGTCAGGCAAGAGAACACCCAGTTTTGGCTGGTAATTCTTTGACAGGTTTGCATGTAAAGACGTCCCTCACAGAATAAGCTTATCCAGAAGCTGTGGCTCAGTGTCTGCTACTTAGAACAGGAGAGAGATAAGACAACTCTAACTGGAGAGGGGAACCTGAGAGGAGGCTTAGACCTGTGTGCTCTTAGCCTCTTAGGGGCACTCTTTGGTCAGATAATTGAAATGGAGGGACTATATAATTTCAAGGTTCCATTTGGTCAACAGGTAACAGCTGGTTGGTGAGGTTATAAAGTATATTCAAAGTAGGAAGGCTAGACATAGCCAAACATTTGCTTGTTTTGTCTATTTTAAAAATAACTACATGTGTAAAAATTTGAGTCTGGTGCTGGCAGGCTTTGGAGCTGGAAGGTCTCAGTTTGAAGGGAAGAAGCAACATTGGGGCCAACACACAGAGGCCACTTTTTGTGCATTTATGTAACAGTGATGCAATGGGAAAAGAGCAGATTAGTATACATGAAAACTTGGCTGCAACTTGAGCTCTGATAAAAAGTTTTAAGGAACTTGAGTTAACGATATCATTTAACTTCAGTCCATGTGTTCGCTAAGAGTCGGAGACAACTGAGCGACTTCACTTTCACTTTTCACTTTCATGCATTGGAGAAAGAAATGGCAATCCACTCCAGTGTTCTTGCCTGGAGAGTCCCAGGGATGGCGAAGCCTGGTGGGCTGCCGTCTATGGGGTCACACATAATCGGACACGACTGAAGTGACTTAGCAGCAGCAGCAGTATCGCTGAGGGCTTCCCAGGTGGCTCAGTGGTAAAGAGTCCTCCTGCCATTGCAGGAGATGCAGGTTTAATCCCTGGGTTGGGAAAATCCCCTGGAGAAGGAAATGGCAACCCACTCCAGTACTCTTGCCTGGGAAATCTCATGGACAGAGGAGCCTGGTGGGCTACAGTCCATGGGGCTGCAGAGTCAGACATGACTGAGTGACTGAGCGCACACACACAGTATCTCTGAACCTGATTTTCCTCTCCTCCAAACTAAAGAGATTAGATTAAATGAAGTGAACTGAATTGAAAGTTGCTTAGTTGTGTCTGACTCTTTGTGACCCCATGTACTGTAGCCTGCCAGGCTCCTCTGTCCATGGAATTTTCCAGGCCAGAATACTCAGGTGGGTGGCCATTCCCTTCTCTAGGGATCGAACCTGAGTCTCCCACATTGCAGGTGGATTCTTTACGGTCTGAACCACCAAGGAAGCCCCTAGATTAAATGAGTGTTCCACAAATATTAATAATTTGCATCTCAACCTGACTCACCCCTGGTTTTGTAAATATTTCACTGGAACACAACCACATTTGTTTGTCTGTGTACTGCCCATGGCTGCCTTCCTTCTGCACAGGCATCACTGAATGGTTGTGAAAGTTACTATGTGGCCCATGAGCCTCAAATATTTACCATTTGGCCTTTTGCAGAAAAGTTTGCTGATCCCTGAACTAGCTTACAACACGGGCTTCCTTCAGCTTAAACCTTTTTTTTTCTCTGAAAACCTGTTAGAAATCCAGCTCTTATCATCTTTGAACTCCTGCTTCTTATTTTTACTTACCTTTTGAACAATCACTCAATACTTCAGCTGTAGAGTCTATTTGTAAGTTTCATACCAAACATCACAAACATCATCTCTCCTACAGCTAAAATGATATTGCCAGTCTCCCTGAATAAATCAGTAGCTCTCTCATTTTCATGTCTAACCTGAAATGAAAATAGAGAAAGCAGAAAGAGTGCAGGGAAATGAAAATATAATATTTAATTGAAATAATTTGAAGATTTTATGTTAAAGGAAATGTAATCATCTAATTGGATTTCAGTCAGTGGTTTGCCTTCCCTTTGTCTTGGCTAAATGACCAAGGTCATTCTGTCTCATCGGGGTTCCAGCCTACCTTTTTGTATCTCATCTGGCAAAGACCAAAAATTAATCAGAAGCAACCACTCATTTTAGGCACTTAAATTTTTATTTGACACACACTGCCATTAATTGTTAATTCAGTATTTCAACCAGAAATCACTCATTATTACAAAAAGCTTCAAATTATCAGAAGTCAAGCTGAAACCTCTCCAAAATCATTATATCTTCTCTAATAAAAGTCAGGATTATTTTGCTATACTATGAATACAGTTTTATATGGATCATCATTATTTTGCCAGCTCAAGAATAGCAAAACACATTATATAACTGTGCATTCTATATATTTTTAAAATAATTTAAAGCATAATGAGAACATTCACCTAAAAAAAGGATATGTGCTCTTCTCAGTGTTTTTGTTGTATATATTTAAAATAATCCCTTCATGAAGACTTCTTTGAGTGTGACTGCAGTCACAATTTATTTAAATTCATTTCTACTATTCATACTATGATAAAGGACCGGTGGAAGTAGTAAAAAAAAAAAAAGAAAATACAGGCCATGGAGTTTCACTGATTCCCAAGGGCAAGATGGAAATTGAAAAATTTTAACTATACTTTCTGTTTACATGACAAGTGCAGAATATTTTTTGACCAGGTTTCCTAATTTTAATATGTATTGTTTGCTGTCTATGCAAATTCATAGTGAACCACATCTATATCTAGTTAATATATGTTGAATTGCTACCATCTTTCAAGTACTGCTACTGGTACTTTTACAACTATTTCTTATTTTATATTGAGTCTAGTCCTAGCACTGTGAACTAGGTTCTTTTTGTTGTTGTTTGACTTTGTCTTATTGGCTTCCAGTTGAGGATACTGAGGCTCAGAAAGGGAAAGTATACACTAAAAACAACAACAAAAATCAGAACCAGTCTTCAAACCCAAGGCTCTGAATCTCTAAACAGAATAAGGAAAAAATATTTTCTCCTCCACCAACCTAAGCTCATGCTGATTCTGCCCTGGTTTGCTGACAACTGCATTCATAAGATGGATAAAATCCTGTTTAAGAATGACAGTTGAAACAAAATCTTTTACAGTGCTTTTCAAGAACTTTTTACAAGAAATATCCAGCATCAGCAAAAAGGAACAATTCTAAAATGGGGGCAGAGAAAGAAAAGATAAAAGCTTATAAGTAAATATTAATAGTGAACAAAAACAAGTTTTTATAGTGATGTTTAAGTCAGACATTTTTCACATGTGCATTTCCTTTGTTCCTTTGCTGCTGCCAGCACTACAGCACTGTATTTCCTCTCATCTCTAATTCCTACCGTACTGAGCAAAGACTCCAGCAGAGTGCCTACTTGGAGCCCCTTTGATGAATGGCAGTGCTGTGCAAGTGACATGGGGGAGCAGCATGTGGTACAGATACACCCAGGGACTGGCAGGAGACAATGGGCCTTGGTGGCAGCCACCGGGTCAGGTGGACACAACAGATCAGCTTCCTTAGACAAAACAAATCAGTTGCCCTCACAGTGCGGGTTTGTTGATACTGTGAAAGTCATCCCAGCCTGTCTCCAAAACAGCATGATTTTGACAAGTTTTTTAGTTCCCGCTACTGAATAGAGTACATTCAGTGTCTCCTCAGCTTGCAGCAGTAGTACAAGAACGCTTAGCCCAGCTTCCATTATGTAGAGCTGTTGGCAGGTAGGGGTTTCCATGGTAGCTCAGCGGGTAAAGAATCTGCCTGCAATGCAGGAGACCCTGGTTCTCCTGGGTTGAGAAGATCCAGGAAATCTTCCCTGGAGAAGGGATAGGTTACCCACTCCAGTATTCTGGGCCTTCCCTGATGGCTTAGATGGTAAAGAATCTGCCTGTGATGTGAGAGACCTGGGTTTAATCCCTGGATTGGGAAGATCCCTTGGAGGAGGACATGGCAAACCACTACAGTATTCTTGCCTGGAGAATCCCATGAACAGAGGAGCCTGGTGGGCTACATTCCAAAGAGCTTTGTGCACACTTGTATATGACTGAAGATGACTTGTGTTTTCAGGCACACCTCAAATTCCAGAAATAATAAATTCCACTTACTCTATGAAGTAAATGCCTATCAGGTATAGAACTTCTTTGCATAGAATTCCACTACAGAATTGGAGTCAGGTTTTCTAACATCTGAGGCTTCCCTAGTGGCTCAGGCTGTAAAGAATCTGCCTGCAATGTAGGAGACCTGGGTTCAGCCCCTGAGTCAGGAAGATCCCCTGGAAGAGGAAATGACAACCCACTCCAGTATTCTTGCCTGGAGAATATGGACAGAGGAGCCTGGTGAGCTATAGGCCATGAAGTCACAAAGAGTCAGACACGACTGAGCCAACAACATACTTTACTTTTCTAATATCTAACTGAAAGTCTCTGCTGAGTACATTTTACTAAGTAGGGATTAAAAATGTATAACCAGTTAAATAGTATGCTTAATATTTCTATGGCAAAGAAATGAAAAAAAAATCTGTGTCTATATCCTGCTGATAGCTAGTCTCTTTGCTAAAGAATTATTCTTTCTTTCAGATCGGTGGGAGGGGGGTTCAGGATTGGAAACAAGAGTACACCCATGGCGGATTCATGTTGATGTATGGCAAAACCAATACAATATTGTAAAGTAAAATAAAAAAAGTTTTTTTAAGAATTGTTCTTTCTAAGATGGTTATTATTTTCTTCCTTGGTTAGAAATCCTCTCTCAACCATTAACTACTTACTATGTGATTGCTGTCTAGGAAGTTTGTGATGAAAGTTGTGTAAGTATAAATCTAAAAAAGACTGTTTTTATACACCAGCAATTATCTATATACTTGTTACTACTGAGCATCTTTTGAATACTTTCTGGATTAGCAGAAACCAGTACATCAGGGGTCCAGACTGCTCAAGCTGAAAACCTCAGTTTGTCTTCCTAATCTCCTTCATTCTGAATCAGACAAATGACCAAGGTTTTGTCAACCAAACACACACAAAAGCTTGATTCAGGAAAGAGTGATATGAGGAAGAGTATGCTGGGCAGAATTTACTGAGGAGGATATATCATTGTGATGAAGGGATATTTGTCTGTTTAGAGTTTCCACTGGAGTAGCCTGAAGTGTAATCTAGGTGTTAGAACCTTAATTTCATTCCTCCTCTTCTAAGTTTTTGGCCTTTGCAGATTCTTAGCGAGCTGTCTCCATCTGTTAATATATTTTTGTAGGTATGGGGCATAATATAGTTGGGCTAGCTGCTCTTGCAAGTGTCAATAACAAATATCAAAATTTAAACAGCATCTTTAAGTTATTGTTTTGATGTCTCATATAAATCTTTGTAGAGTGAAATATGGCAGATGTCTCCTTAGCTGCCAAAATTAATTTAATCTATTTGCTTTCTCTTTGTGTAACTTCAGGATGTGTTGGTGTATCTATCTAATTGCTCCCTGGTGACAGGGATTCCCTGGTGGCTCAGATAGTAGAGTCTGCCCACAGTGTGGGAGAACTGGGTTCAATCCCTGGTTTGGGAAGATCCCCTGGAAAAGGAAATGGCAACCCACTGCAGTATTCTTGCCAAGAAAATCCCATGAATGAAGGAGCCTGGCAGGCTACATACCATGAAGTTGCAAAGAGTTGGACATGACTGAACGACTTTACTTTCACTTTCATCTTACTGTCCCCAAAATTATAATGCATCTTTTTTTGTGAAAGTATTTGTATTTCATGACTTTTATTGAGTACCTTTTATATGGTGGGTAGATAATAAATGTTGAATAAATAGCTAAATGCTCCTATCCAAAATTTGGGGATATAAAGCAAGTTTTATGTATTAAGCTTTTGGTAGCAAAGTAGTATCATGTTTGTCATGCACAGAAAATGTAAGGTTAGAACATAATGGGTTAAAGGTAATTTGAGGGAAAGAGTAGAAAGGTTAGATTTAAAAAAATAAAAGGAAGGATCATGGTAGGACAGAAGAAACGTTGTTTTTTTTAATTTTATTTATAATCTACAAATTTTTCTTTAGTTCTGGGCAAAGGGAAAGTAGTGATTTCCATAAACAATTAAAAACAGACACTGTCAGTACAAGCAATTCTGTGAAAACAAATATGGAGTTTTAAAATTTAATAACAATTAGAACGTTGTTATAAAGTTTATAATACAGTGTGGAAAACACAATACAAAGGATAAGTAAAAAGATGAGCTACCAGCATGATAAACCATTATCAATGTCACATTTAGACTGGACTCCTGATATTTGCAAGGGTAAGGGAAGGCTAATAAAGTTGGTCTTGAGGCAGTAGGCATAAATGACTCCAATCCGTGTAGCTTCAAAGGTGGAAAAGAAAGATCTTATTTAAAAAACAAGAATGAGATGTCTTGTTTTCAGCAACCAAAAGCACAAAGTCTCAGACTTGTATGGTATAGTAATTTCACTTAGAAACTACTCCTTTCCATATTGAATTCTTACAATCCAGTCAACTCCACTTCCTGTCATGTATTACTAGTTCAATTTTCAGAGCCTGCATGTTTCCATACACTTCTGCCTACCTAAGAGAAAATTAATAAGAATTCTTCAAATATGAAAAAAGAATTGGGTCAGAAAGCTTTTCTTTTAAAACTTCATTTTTCTCCCATAGCAGGTGAAACATCAGCAAGGTATTGTGAAGTGTAAGTGTCAAAATATTGAAGGTATTCAGTTCAGTTCAGTCGCTCAGTCGTGTCCGACTCTTTGTGACTCCATGAATCACAGCACGCCAGGCTTCCCTGTCCATCACCAACTCCCAGAGTTTACTCAAACTCATGTCCATCGAGTCAGTGATGCCATCCAGCCATCTCATCCTCTGTCGTCCTCTTCTCCTCCTGCCTCCAATCTCTCCCAGCATCAAGGGCTTTTCCAGTGAGTCAACTCTTCACATGAGGTGGCCAAAGTATTGGAGTTTCAGCTTTAGCATCAGTCCTTCCATTGAAGGTATAGGATCAAATAATTTTAGAGGTCAAAAGAACTTTGTAAGTCATTGTCACCAATTTTCTACCCCTTTAGAAATATTTCAAGCAGTATCTCTAGCAGATGGCTATCTAGCTTCTGCTTAAAGACATTGTAGTAATAGGGACTCTGCGTTTTCCTAAAGTGTCCGTTTATTTACGTAAGATAAGTAATGACTGGGGCTTTCCTGACTGGTGGCTCAGGTAGTAATGAGTCCACCTGTGGTGCAGGAGATGTCAGAGACACAGGTTCAATATCTGGGTTGGGAAGATCTCCTGGAGAAGGAAATGGCAACCCATTTCAGTATTCTTGCCTGGAGATTTCCATGGACAGAGGAGCCTTGAGGGCTACAGTCCATGGGGTTGCAAAGAGTCAGACATAACTGAGCTACTAACACGCAGCTAGAAAGAGATATGTTTGATATTTTGTACTAGATGTTGTAGTGGCATATCTTTAGAATATTTGGCCCATTTTACAATGAGCTAAAATTCATCTCACTTTGATTCTCTTTAATGGACACATACTTAATATTAACAAATATTTAAAGTGTCTATTTACCTTGAGATTAATGATATAACATTTGTCTTTCTATCTGACTTCACTCAGTATGACAATCTCTAGGTAGGTTCATGTTGCTGCAAATGGCATTATCTCATTCTTTGATTTTTGTTTTTTTGTTTTACTTTATTTTACTTCCAATACTGTATTGGTTTTGCCATACATCAACATGAATCCACCATGGGTGCACATGAGTTCCCCTCTCCCACCTCCCTCCNTTTTATTAATTTGATTTTTCTCCCTTTGTTTCTTGATGAGTCTGGCTAATATCATAATGGGATTTAAAGCCAACTTAGCTTTAATCCTTTTGAAAATCCTACCACTGGCAAAAGTTTATAAAGAAGTTGTATTCAATCCTAAATGCGTAACTGGATCATTTGGGGAAATTTAATCACTACTG
Organism: Neotragus moschatus; assembly: GCA_006410615.1. NCBI lineage: Eukaryota > Metazoa > Chordata > Mammalia > Artiodactyla > Bovidae > Neotragus > Neotragus moschatus. The sequence continues at coordinate 405,601 of SJYA01001586.1, forward strand.
AGACTTCCTCATCACTACTTATTCTGATTGAATTGTATTTTGGTTGGACCTGGGCATGGGTAGGTTTCCAGTCTTTCCAGGGGATTCTAATATGTAGCTGGGTTTCAGAGTGCATGCGTGCTCAGTCAGTAAGTCATGTCCGACTCTGCATCGCCATGGACTGTAGCCCGCTAGGCTCCTCTCTCCATGAGATTTCAAAGGCAAGAATACTGGAGTGGGTTGTGATTTCCTTCCCGAGCCAGGGATCAAATCCATGTCACCAGGGAAGCCTCAGGTTTCAGAAAAACTGTTTAAAGAAAATCTTGAGATCTCTCACTCACTTGCTCTTATTTTACAAAGATCAGAATAATTTTATTTAGCAACGGTTCCATTGTATTATAACCCTGAGACAGAAATGTACTTTTAAAATTGGGTTTTTTTAATTCACATTTTACAGTATATTATTTATTTTAAACAGTTCAAATAGCACAGAAAATTTTAAGAAAAAACAGAGAAATTGCCTATATGTCCATTTCTGGAAATAATGCTCACTATTTTGATATACAAATGCACACACACAAATGCAACCATGAGTATATATCATTCTGTAATTATTAAATGTATTTCTACAGTATTGGGAGGCTGTTTTAAAGCTTTCTATTCCCTCAGGTAAGGTATTTGCTTTTTCTTCATGAACATAAGCAGAGGTACCAGTGTTTGGTAGCTGGCTTTCAGTGTGTAGACACTGGGAAAGAGAACCTCCATTTTGTTGGTTGGGGGCTTTTCCAGTGGCTCAGCTGGTGAAGAATCCACCTACCAATAAGGAAGACACAAGAGAAATGGGTTCAGTCTCTGTGTCGAGAGTATCCCCTGGAGGAGGAAATAGCAACCCACTCCAGTATTCTTGCCTAGAAATCCTATGGGCAGAGGAGCCTGGCAGGCTACAGTCAATAGTGTTGCAAATAGTCAGACATGACCAAGCATGCATGCATGTATCTGTGCATGCATTTTTTTGGTACTGCTGAACAGGTTTGCTCATGGTGCAAGAAAGAGTAATTATGAGTCTTTGATTCTGATAGCTTCCTCAGTTTTTAGTCATAGATAAATCTAAGAGTCCTAGTCCACAGAGAGAATCAGAGAAAGATAAACTCAAAAGCCTAGAGAGAGTAACCCCCAGTTGAGATAATTTAATCAAGAAAAGAAAGTAAGACAAACCCACAAAGGGACATTTAAGGACCTTTTATTTTTTTTATTTCCTTTCTTTTTTGTTTAAGTTATAGAAAGAACAAACTTACACATAGTTCTAGTATATTATTTTTTAAATATATAAATTAATATTTTTAGTTGGAGTTTCAATATCAGACTTCCCAAAATTAATAGCATGAATATCCACAAAGTAGAAGGGTATAGTGGACCTGAAAAGCACTATGAACCAGTTCAACCTAATTAAAATTTACAATTTTAAGAGAACAGTAGGATACAAATTCTATTCAAATTCCCATGACACTGGAACATATCCAAGGACGTAAAACCAGGTGAAAAGATTTTATGGTATAAAGGTATTGAAATCATATAGAGTTTGTTCTCTTATCACTGTGGAATTATGTTAGAAATCAGTACCCAATGAGAGCTTGAAATCTCTTAATGAGTCTTTCTTATGTAATAATCAGATATAAGCCTTGCTTCCTTTCCCAAATCCATTTTCTCATGCCTCTGCTCATATGTGTCAGTAGCATGAAAATGATAAGGAAAACAAACAAATATAAAATGGGTCAAACAATTGCACTGTTAATTCACAAAGAAGGTACATGAATGATTAATAAAACGTCGAAGAAGTTCAACATCATCAATTATCAGGGACATGCAATTAAAACCACTAACACCCATTAGAATGGTTAAATTTTAAAAAAGAAAAATGTGGTCCTTCTGCCACGGCAGCCATTGTAGAACAACAGCCATGGGTCTGTGCTACTCCATGGCCACGGGCCTCAGCAAGGGTCACAAGGTGACCAAGAACGTGGGCAAGCCGAGGCACAGCTGCCACAGCGGGCATCTCACCAAACACACCAAGTTCGTGCGGGACATGATCCGGGAGGTGTGTGGCTTCGCCCCTTACGAGCGACGAGCCATGGAGCTGCTCAAGGTCTCCAAGGACAAGCGGGCCCTGAAGTTCATCAAGAAAAGGGTAGGTGGGATTCCCGTGCGGGGGCCCGGTCTGGGACTCGGGGCTCAGGCTCACGGCCCTCCTTGCCCGCCAGGTGGGGACACACATCCGCGCGAAGAGGAAGAGAGAGGAGTTGAGCAACGTCTTGGCCGCCATGAGGNGGCCCTCAAGTTCATCAAGCAAAGGGTGAGGACACACATCCGAGCAAAGAGGAAGAGAGAGGAGGTGAGCAACATCATTCTGCCATGACGAAAGTGGCAGCCAAGGACTGAGCCCTTCCCCTCTGTTCACAATAAATCTTGCCAAAAACTAAAAAATAAATAAATAAAATTAAAATAAAAAAAAATTAAAATGTGACATTACCAAGTATGGGAGAGAATGTGGAGCAACTGGAATGTTCTTACATTGTTGATAGTATTGCAAAATGGCATGGGCAGTTTGAGAAGTTTAAAGCAATATATATAAGTCACTTATCATATGATTTAGCAACCCCATTGTGTAAGAACAGATAAACAAAATTAAATGAAAACACACACATACAACTTATGCATGAGTATTCAGAGTTTTATTTATCTTAGAGTCTGGAAACACCTGAAGTTGTCAATCAAATGGAGAATGGATAAACAAATTATATTTTAACCATCCTATAAAATACCAGTCAGCAATAAAATTACCAACATCATAGCTGTAACTAAAACACATTTTGTTAAGTGAAAGAATTCATAAGCAAAAGATAGGTACTGTTTAATTCTATTTACATGAAATTCTATAAAAGGACAAAGCTAGGAATGACAGAAAACAGATTAGTGGATGCCTGGAGACAAGAAGGGGTCACTTTAAATGGTCATAACGGAGCCTTTAGGGATGATAGATACTGTATTTTCATTATAATGAAAGATACAGAAATTTATGCAATTAGAAAATATATCAAATGGTACTGCTAAAAGAGTAATTTTGTATATAAATTATAGCCAATAACTATTTAAAATAAGTCCTAGAATTAGGCACTCTTATACATTGTAGATGGAACTGTAAATTGGTGCAATCTTTTTGGAAGAATATCTATGACAATTAAAGTAAGTGTTTTCTTTGTTATGTAGTTCCACATTTAAATATTTACAGAAATCATCACTTGTATATAAAGATGGAAAGATTGTTCACTGAAACAATTTTTAACATCAAGCAATACTCAACATTAGCCTGCTTAAATCAATGATAGCATATCTATACAATGGAAAAACATGCATATAACATGTTGTTGTAAAGTCAGTAAGTCATGTCCAACTCTTTGTTAACCCATGGACTGTAGCCCACCAGGTTCCTCTGTCCATGAGATTTCCCAGGCAAGAATACTGGAGTAGGTTGCCTTCCTTCTCCAGGAGATCTTCCTGAACCACAGATTGAACCTGCATCTCTTGTGTCTCCTGCATTGGCAGGTGGATTCTTTACTTCTGAGCTACAGCTGGAATCTGCATGGAAAGTTTCTAACATATATAAAATCAAAAGTGGTAAGGCACAGAACAATGTGTATGTTATAATAACCTGTATTTTAAAACTCTCACCTTTTTAAAAATTAACTTTTGTTAGAGTATAGTTGATTTTCAATGTTGTATTAGTTTCTGCCATACAGCAAAGTGAATCAGTTATACATATACATATATCCACTCTTTTTTATATTATTTTCCTGAATAGGTCATTACAGATTATTGAGTAGAGTTCACTGTGCTATACAGTAAGTCCTTATTAGTTACATATGTTGTATATAGTAGTGTGTACATGTCAGTCTCAATAGCCGATTTTATCCCTCCTCCCTAGATTTGTTTTCTTCATCTGTGATTCTCTTTCTGTTTTGTAAACAAGTCCATTCTTACCATCTTTTAGATCCACATGTAAGTAATATATTTTTCTGTCTCTGTCCAAAGGGAAAATGATATCAAATTATACATAAATGTACATGTATTTATACATGATGAAACTTTAAATATATCTTTAAATTTTTCTGCAAGGTAGTTGTTTAAAGAAAAAAAAAACTATTATACATGGCAGCATTATAGACTACTTAGAAGATAAGTTGCAAGAGCACATAGGACAGAAAAGTGTTAAATAGAATTATACTCTTGTAAATTTCACATATTTGTTTGGATATAAACTGTGATAAGTTAAAGATACAGTGAAATAAAATAAAATGCCCAAAGGTGTATCTTAAAACTCAACAGAGAAAATACAAATCAAATCCCGCATTGCAAGCAAGATGCTTTACAGTCTGAGCCACCAGAGAAGTCCAGAAAAAATGTTACTAATCAAAAAACTTAAAACTGAGGAATATCATCTACATCAGTATTTGGAACAAATGCCAAACATACAATAAATGGGAAAGGAATGAACACTACTTAAAGGTCTTGATTGTAAGACCAAATTAAAAAAAAAAATTCAAGACTGCCTATATGATACGAATTGATGCTTTTGGACTGTGGTGTTGGAGAAGACTCTTGAGAGTCCCTTGGACTGCAAGGAGATCCAACCACTCCATTCTAAAGGAGATCACCCCTGGGTGTTCTTTGGAAAGAATGATGCTAAAGCTGAAACTCCAGTACTCTGGCCACCTCATGCAAAGAGTTAACTCATTGGAAAAGACTCTGATGCTGGGAGGGATTGGGGGCAGGAGGAGAAGGGGACGACTGAGGATGAGATGGCTGGATGGCATCACCGACTCGATGGACATGAGTCTGAGTGAACTCCGGGAGTTGGTGATGGACAGGGAGGCATGGTGTGCTGCAATTCATGGGGTAGCAAAGAGTCGGACACGACTGAGCAACTGAACTGAACTGAGACTGCTTTACAATAAAATGGTGGTGAAGTGTATACCTTGAGAACACTAAGAATAAGAAAGCAGGAATCGGTATATTAACATCAGACAAAGTATGCTAGTATACTAGTGAAGTATNAATTCATGGGGTAGCAAAGAGTCGGACACGACTGAGCAACTGAACTGAACTGAGACTGCTTTACAATAAAATGGTGGTGAAGTGTATACCTTGAGAACACTAAGAATAAGAAAGCAGGAATCGGTATATTAACATCAGACAAAGTATGCTAGTATACTAGTGAAGTATTCATTACCAAAAGTGGAATTTCAAATACAAAAGTAAAACTAAAAAATTTAAAGGAAAAATAGACAAATTACAAGCAACTCTGGAAATTTTAACACTACCCTATCAATAGCTGATAGGAATCATAAAAGTCAATAAAGATATAGAAGGCTTGATAACACCATTAAGAAATTGGCTTATTTGACTTTGGATTACTACATCTAACAATTATGTAATATACATCATTTTCAAGTATGCATGAAACTTTCACCAACATAGACAAAATGCTGGGTCATAAAACAGAACTCTATAAACATCAAAATATCAAAATAATGTGAAGTATATTATCTGACCAGAACAGTATTAATTTAGAAATCAGTAGAACAGAGGAAGAATTAGCATGGAAACAAATTGCCAACAACTAGAATAACATTGCACATCATTAGAGAGCCTTCATATATTAATAGGGTAATAAAAAGTTTAAACAATTAAATGCCCAAAATTAGAAAAGGCAAATAAAATATTTGAAAATACAATTTCAGGACTAAGGCTTTCTCTCTAAAGTAATATTTGTAAAATTCTAATGTACTCAATAACCACTGATGCTGCTGCTGCTAAGTCGCTAGGGGGGATCATTATAAAATACAGATTCTGTTTCAAAGTTCTGGTATAAAAACTAAGATTCTGCAATTCTAAGAAACTCTCAACTGATGCTAATGATGATAAGAAAAAAATATATGTTACTTAAAGAGGAATATTCACTAGGCTATTAAAGTGCTTCAGGGTACTGAATGTATTTGTACTTACAGAGGATAGGGGTATTTTGATCTGGAATCCAAGGAAAGAGAGCCAAATAAATGAGATGCTGACTTGCATGAGACGTTTCATAGGAAGTTGTGAATTATTGCCAGGTTAGTTTGGATGCCAAAATGCAGGGAAAATCTAGCAAGGTGCAAAAACAAAAAAACAAAAAAACTTTGACTTCAAACATCAAGGGCCTATGCCTCTCTTTATTCATACTGCCTTTTACAATGGATAGAAATTTTCATATTAAATTATCAAAAATGGTTAAATTAATTAAATATCACATTTTAAAAGGCCCTTGATTTGCAGATGAAAACAAGTTTAAACATTTTTCTTCATATAATGATCTTTCTAGCCTAGATGGCTTAAGTGAAGAATTTAATTAGACTGCTTTAAAAGATAACTAGTGTTCAAAAGTAGTCAATCTTCAAAATTAAAAATAAGACACTTTTCTCATTTAACAGTTGGCTGCACAGTCAATACAAGGGTATTTTGCTTCCCATTAACACTGTATGTCTTCAAAGCTCAGCAAAAAATTTTAAATGTACATACAAATTACTTTTTCCTTGACTTATATTTTAATTTCAGTAATACTTTCCATTCTGATTGATCTTAAATAAGCTCTGGCTTCTAATGAATGATTATATTGCTGAAAACAATCTTAGAGCTTTAGTAAGAAGAAATAGTGAAACTTCAATATTTTGGTCATTTGATGTGAATAGCTGACTCATTGGAAAAGTCTCTGATGCTGGGGAAGATTGAAGGCAGAAAGAGAAAAGGGCATGAAAGGATGAAATGGCTGGATGACATCACCAACACAATGGATATGACTTTGGGCAAACTTTGGGAGATGGTGAAGGACAGGGAGGCTTGGCATGCTGCAGTCCATGGGATCACAAAGAGTCGGACATGACTGGTCGACTGAACAAGAAGAAGAAAATAGCAGAAAAATAAGCAAATTATGTCACGGAAAAAAGTAAACTACTTGATTTCTGAATTATGTTAATTTCTTGAATAGTAGTTTTATTTAGAGCCTGGTCCTAGGTCTGTGATTTCAAAAAATTACCTTTGTGAATTAGGCCCCAAATTGATCAGGCTCTAATTTTGAAAGGAGATGTATATTCAAGGAAGTATGAAAATACACAATAATGCCAGATATTAACTCTACCTGACATATTTCACTCTTCTTAAAATGTATATTCTTTTATTAAAAATAGTACACATTTAAGACATATTACATGGTTTGATTTACATGAGAATAGTGAAATAATTACTTAATTCACAGCAATTAACATANGGAGTTCACTCAGACTCACGCCCATTGAGTCAGTGATGCCATCCAGCCATCTCATCCTCTGTAATCCCCTTCTCCTCCTGCCCCCAGTCCCTGCCAGCATCAGAGTCTTTTCTAATGAGTCAACTCTTCGCATGAGGTGGCCAAAGTACTGGAGTTTCAGGAGTTTCAGATTTAGCATCATACCTTCCAAAGAAATCCCAGGGCTGATCTCCTTCAGCATGGACTGGTTGGATCAAAGGGACTCTCGAGAGTCTTCTCCAACACCACAGTTCAAAAGCATCAATTCTTCCGCACTCAGCCTTCTTTACAGTCCAACTCTCACATCCATACATGACTACTGGAAAAACCATAGCCTTGACTAGATGGACCTTAGTTGGCAAAGTAATGTCTCTGCTTTTCAATATGCTACCTAGGTCGGTCATAACTTTCTGTGCACTGAGTAAGCATCTTTTAATTTCATGGCTGCAGTCACCATCTGCAGTGATTTTTGGAACTCAAGAAAATAAAGTCTGACACTGTTTCCACCGTTTCCCCATCTATTTCCCATGAAGTGATGGGACCGGATGCCATGATCTTTGTTTTCTGAATGTTGAGCTTTAAGCCAATTTTTCACTCTACTTTTTTACTTACATCAAGAGGCTTTTTAGTTCCTCTTTACTTTCTAGACAAATACAAATTCATACATTTAGACACAAGAGCCATTTTTCTATATATGGAAAGGGATAGCTTGAATTAAAAATAATTTTTTCTAAGGTAAGATTGTAGTATACATGCATAAGGAATTCTATTCAGCTGCTAATAAAAATAATACTGTCATAAAGTTAAGACTCAGAGAAGGCAATGGCACCCCACTCCAGTACTCTTGCCTGGAAAATCCCATGGACAGAGGAGCCTGGTGGGCTGCAGTCCATGGGGTCGCTGAGAGTTGGACATGACTCGGTGACTTCCCTTTCACTTTTCACTTTCATGCACTGGAGAAGGAAATGGAAACCCACTCCAGTGTTCTTGCCTGGAGAATCCCAGGGATGGCAGAGCCTGGTGGGCTGCTGTCTATGGGGTCGCACAGAGTTGGACACAACTGAAGCAACTTAGCAGCAGCAGCAGCAGCAAAGCTAAGACTGCATGAAAGTATTACACTAAACAGAAAAGTATTTCATCCCATTCTTCTTTGGTCAGATTACGCCAGAACTCCTGTACTTAGTTTGTTATGTGTCCCCAGAGAAGTATATTGACAAACTCAGGAGACTCTAGTGGACCCTGAGTAATTAGGACATGAGACTTTGCACACTTTCTTTGCTTATCTACATATTGTCCTTCCTAAAATGAGTTGTTATAGAATATGTACAAAATTTCTGTTTGGAAAATATATATATATATATATATATATATAAAGCCATAACCTACTTAATTCTATATATGAATGTCTCCCTATCCAGATAGTAAGAGGAATATATAAGATTTAACTCATGCAAGATTACTGGATAGTTAGGAACACTGAATGACTCTTAAGAGCCACATGAAGTATTTTGGGATAAAGCAAAGCAACAATACAAACCAAACATCATAGATCTATCACACTAAGAAAATTCCTTAAAAATTTTAATAGAAGCATAACATAATTCTAACTATTTGAAAATATTATAGGATACGCTTATAAGCACATATATTTATGCACACTGGATATTTGCTTTTTCTTTAAGTTCTGTTACTATTAAGGGTGCCATGAAACATTCTATAGTTACCAAGCAAGAGTGGAATGATAATATAAAACACTACAGCAGTTGCAGCATATTATGTAGAGGTCCTTGGCTGACTTACATGAAAAACTGCACTGCTCTTCATCACACTCTGTTAGACTTTCAGACAGTTCATTTAGCCTTTGATTTGTTGAGTATATGAACTTCAGTTTGAGCTTTCAAACCAGTTCCAACTGATTTGACAGAAGCATGAGTGACTTCTGATTTCAATTTAAAGACTGTGATCAAAGAAATAGTAAATGAGATTTTTCTATTTTTCTATTTGTAGCACTGAGTGACTTTAGCTATGATCTAATACATTTATTGTTCTTTGAGGGAGCATAGGTAAGACTAATTTAATGGAAATACCTGTAGCTGGAATACAAAGCGAGTTCTCTGTGTCATCTCAGGAACTTTCATCAATTAAGAGGGAATGAAGCAGTGAAAAATTGATGTCCCACAAATATGCTGATGTTACTTCCATCAAGTTAATTTAGAAATTCTACCAGTTGGAAAAATTATTATTTTTAATCTTTTTCAATTTTGTTACTCAAATATGCTAGCAAAGGTCATAAAGGGGAAAATCTTTCACAAAAACTGCAAGGAATATCAAGATTACTTTATTTGAATCACATTAATGCTTTGTGGCAAGGACCATAAAGTTTTTTCATTTAGTTGATAATGGACATGTCTCAGATCTACATCAGATAAAATTGCATTGGGTGATCCTTTAGAAGCTAAAAGTTAGAAATGTGTTCACTGAAGAGAACACTTCATTTAAAAGAAATACATCTCAATATTCTTCCTCATATACATATCAAAGAAGTTGACAATATTGTTAATAGAAAGAATAGACAGTTACATTAATTGGCTTATCATTCCAATGTCATTTAGACTTTTAGAATTAGAAAATTATGCCTTTGCATGCTAAGGTAAGCACAAGTTTAGTATGAGGCCTTCAAGCAATTTTTGTTGTGTTAGTCACTCAGTCATGTTCAACTCTGCGACCCCAGGGACTGTAGCCTCCAGGCTCCCCTGTCTGTGGAATTCTCAAGGCAAGAATACTAAAGTGGTTAGTTGTTCCCTTCTCCAGGGGATCTCACCAAACCAAAGTTCGAATCTGGGTCTCCATATTGCAGGCAGATTCGTTACCATCTAAGCCACCAGAGAAACTCATTAAAATCTTTATGATCATTCAATTGACTGGCTCAGGAATTTATTGCTAATTACAAAAAATATTATTTTAAAGCTTATTGATAACTCTATGCATCTTCTTTCTGGACACTACAGAGGTCATGAAGACTAATTATATCACAAGAAAAAAAGAAAACAAAAATAATAAAATTTTCCATAATTTTAAAAGGAAATCTTGTCTGAATTGCTTACCTAGATTTTTCAAACTTATGAAAAGTCATCCAAATTAATCAAGAGCATTGGATCTTTTGCTTAAGTCTCTGACTTTACTATATAAGGTAGAGAAAAGTATTATAAATGTGGATGTAATAATGGATCAATAGACCTTGAACACAGTCTTATAGAAAATAATATGTCAGAAAACAAGTTATCATCTGCTGCTGCTGCTGCTAAGTCATTTCAGTAGTGTCTGACTCTGTGTGACCCCATAGACAGCAGCCTACCAGGCTCCCCCATCCCTGGGATTCTCCAGGCAAGAACACTGGAGTGGGTTGCCATTTCCTTCTCCAATGCATGAAAGTGAAAAGTGAAAGTGATGTCGTTCAGTCGTGTCTAACTCTTAGTGACTCCGTGGACTGCAGCCTACCAGGATCCTCTATCCATGGGATTTTCCAGGCAAGAATACTGGAGTGGAGTGCCATTATCATCTAGTAGTATGCATTAAGATTCATGCAAAAAGTCAAATTTTAATTTATCTTCTACAAAGAGGAAAGTGTTACGACAAGATTTTCATGGGGAAGGGTGCAATGAAAGATCTAGAAATCACTTGTTGCCTCTTTTACTGTTCTGCTTGGATATGATAAGGGTCTAAATTAAAACACGAGTGTGGGGAAGTGGCCGAAGGGAAAACTGGGGTCATGTGAAGAAAAGAAAACCTACAGATTTTGGTGTTGAGTATAGAAAAAAAGAGTGAAAAAAGTGTCACACTAAATTGCTGGATTGGAGGTAGTGATTTTAATGTAGCTTAATGATATTACGGAGAGAAAATAAGGGCAACTTTCTCCTCACTCTGGCTGACAATCAATTTGATGTTAGAGAGTTATCTATTTTCTCTAATCTTTTTTTATTTGTGTGATAGGCTATACAAAACTTATTCTATCAACTCAGACTGACAATGAAAATAAATATTAGGTGTAAAAATTTGCATAAGAAAATAATTGCTAAATGCTACATTTTGCTTTTGCTTCTTCTTACTGTTAATACTAATGCTTCCAAATAAAACACTCATTGCATTTTGCATGAACAATTTCAGTAGTTTCCTAACTTGTCTACTACTCTTCCTTTAAAATTTTTAATTCATAGTACCTCATACTGAGTTGAGTTCTTTTTTTTTAAGTTCTTTTTTTTAGTTTTTTTTTAAGAACAATTTTAAGTCCTTTTTTTAAAAAATAACAGTTTTTTTTTTTAATTAGCTTTATTGCAGTATGTGTTTCCCTGATAGTTAAGTTGGTAAAGAATGGCCTGCAATGCAAGAATCCCCAGTTCGATTCCTGGGTCAGGAAGATCTGCTGGAAAAGGGATAGGCTACCCACTCTAGCACTCTTGGGCTTCCCTTGTGGCTCAGCTGGTAGAGAATCTGCCTGCAATGTGGGAGACCTGGGTTCATTCCCTGAGTTGGGAAGATCTCCTGGAGAAGGGAAAGGCTACCCACTCCAGAATTTTGGCCTGGAGAATTCCATGGACTGTATAGTCCATCAGGTTACAAAGAGTCGGACACGACTGAGCAACTTTCATTTCACCACACTTTATTGCTGTATAGTTGCTTTGCAATGTTGTGTTAGTCTCTACTGTACAGCAAAGTGAATCATCTATATGTATACTAATATTCCTCCTTTTGGGATTTCCTTCCCATTTAGCTCCCCACAGAGCACTGAGTAGAGTTCCCTGAGCTATACCCAGAGGTTCTCATTAGTTACCTGTCTTATACATAGTGTGTCCCTGGGGGCTCACTGGTAAAGAATATGCTTGCCAGTGCAGGAAACGTGCTCTTCTGTGTATATGTATACACAAAAGATTTTTTAAAGCACAGTGGAAGCTATGTAGATGAAACAAGAACATTGTCCTCGGGTTGCATGCATGCCAAATCGCAACAGATAAAGCCAAATAGAGAGCAATACACCCCTCAAAAGAACATAATAAAGTACAATATCAGGATATCTCAGCAGAGAGAGGAAGAAGTAAAAGACACCTACTGGAGGAATTCCAGTAAGACCCTGAAAGATAGATAGCATAGAAGCAGACTAATTGTGGTATAAAAGTTAGTGGAGACGCATTTTCATGAACAAAGTACTTGTTATATGTAAACACTTGGGTGAAAATGAGGAGTATGCATTCCAAGTGAGGAATGTATGTAGAAGAGGAGAATGGGTGACTAAGCACATCATGAAAAATATTAACATTGAAGGCAATGATGAAGAAATGGACACTAGCAATTAAGCCAAATTAGAAGCAAAACCAAAAAATATTAGCCTCCTATAAATCAAAGGTGGAAAGAATCTAAAGAATGAGATAAGCAATGATGGATTCTGGAGAAGGGTCTANCACACCATGAAAAATATTAACATTGAAGGCAATGATGAAGAAATGGACACTAGCAATTAAGCCAAATTAGAAGCAAAACCAAAAAATATTAGCCTCCTATAAATCAAAGGTGGAAAGAATCTAAAGAATGAGATAAGCAATGATGGATTCTGGAGAAGGGTCTATTTAGTGAGCAGTGAAATGAACCACTGGATTAACGACTTTTAGTTCACTGATGATCTTATTAAAGTTGATTTCAAAATGAAGAAAAATTAAATTTAAATGAGTTAAAGTAAAGAGTAGAGGAAGCTAAAGTAGTGGAAAATAATTAGAGTCTTGGCTTATATAGTGTATCAGAGAAGGAAAAGAAGAACAGATGGTAGTTTGAGTGCAAGGCAAGTTTGGGTAAGCCTTTTAAGGATGAAGGCAGTGCTAACACTATACAGACAGAAAGAATGGAATCATAGAAAAGGAAAGAATGAAGGCACAAGATTAAAGTAACTTTTGAAACAAAGACCAAGGAAACTGAGAGGGGTGACAGTACATAGGTGGAGTTAGCACTTTGAAGAAGGTGACACATGACTTCCCCTGAAATGAAAGTGTAATTCATGTGCTTTTAGGGGAGGGGTATATATATACAAAATCTCTTGTATGGTAATTTCTCAAAAACCACTTGTTGAATGCTTGAAAGTAGAGAGTATAATTGAAAAGATCTTATACGTCATTAGGTTCTATTTTTTATATTGATAACAAATGGTCAGTCTTGGGGGTTTACAACTTTAGCTTTGTCTTGTATTCAAAATAGCCTCATTTTATATGAAGTGGCTTTGAAAACACATTGAGCTGACTACACTGAGATACAGAAACCTCACATGAAAATTTGGTTTTCTGAAAATTGAAATTTTATGGTTACATATAAATGCAACAGTTTCCATAAAAGTTCTCTGATCAGGTGAAATCAGGTGTCACCAAACCCAAACTTTACAGAAATAATGAATATAATATATAATATAATATATAATGGCACAAATACTACCTAATCTCTTTAAATATATAATTTATATAAGATATTTGATCACACTCATGTATGGTTTTTTAATATATATGTTTTTTCAAGGGAAAATGGATATAATGGCTTACATTTTGCTGTGAAATGTTCTTTAATTTCAATAGCAGGAGACAGGCAATTCAATAAGAATGAGAGAAAAGAAGGAGACCCTTTTAGGCTTCCTTAGTAATCCTGTTATAGCATCAGTTTCCACATATAAATATTTAGGAAAATGCATAGTAAAAAGTAAGATCTGCTTTCTCAATTTTACAAGCTACATAAAAAATAAGAATGGTATTATAGAAATATATTTCAGAATAATAGAATAAACTGATACAATTGCATATCAGTGACTACTGACACTACAGTTAGTTTTACTTTATTTTGCAGTTGAATTTAGGTATCAGTTCAGTTTGGTTGCTCAGTCATATCCAACTCTTTGCAACCAATAGACTGCAACATTCCAGGCCTCCTTGTCCATTACCAACCCCTGGAGCTTGCTCAAGCTCATGTTCTCAGACTTGGTGATGCCATCCAATCATCTTACCCTCTATTGTCCTCTTCTACTCCTGCCTTCAGTCTTTCCAACATCAGAGTCTTTTCCAATCAATCAGTTCTTCACATCAGGTGGCCAAAGTATTGGAGTTTCAGCTTCAGCATCAGT
>SJYA01001587.1:0-61321 GCA_006410615.1 Neotragus moschatus
TTGATCCCTGTCTCCTCTACAATGTCATGAACCTCAGTCCATAGTTCATCAGGCACTCTATCAGATCTACCCACTTCTCACTTTGACTGTATAATCAAGGAATTTGATTTAGGTCACATACCTGAATGGTCTAATGGTTTTGCCTACTTTTTTCAATTTAAGTCTGAATTTGGCAATAAGCAGCCTATGAAAATAGTCCAGCAACAGCTTCAATTGGTTTTAGATAAAAATAAAAAAATCACAGGAAGCCAATGATATTTAAGATGCTTGAGAAAACTTCTGAAGCACTTCCCTTAGTTAGATTTAATTACCTCTAGAGAAAGTTTTGTTGGAAATGGGATGGAAACTAGAATAGGCCCAAATCTTTCATACTCTGAGCTAGTGCTTNTTTTAGATAAAAATAAAAAAATCACAGGAAGCCAATGATATTTAAGATGCTTGAGAAAACTTCTGAAGCACTTCCCTTAGTTAGATTTAATTACCTCTAGAGAAAGTTTTGTTGGAAATGGGATGGAAACTAGAATAGGCCCAAATCTTTCATACTCTGAGCTAGTGCTTCTCAATAGAACTTTCTGATATGATGATAATCTATATATGTGCTGTTCTGTGTAGTATCCATTAGACACATGTGTGTGTGTGAGTCATGTCCGGCTTTCTATGACCCCATGGGCTATAGCCCCCCATGTTACTCTGCCCATGGCATTTTTCAGACAAGAATACTGAAGTGGGGGGCATTTTCCTACTCCAAGGTTTCTTCCCAAACCAGGGATCGAACTGCCATTTCCTGCACTGGCAGGCAGATTCTTTTCTACTAGTGCCACCCAGGAAGCCCCCAGGTGTATTAAACATTAATATGTGAAATGTATTAAGTGGTAACTGAGTAAATAAGTTTCACTTTTTATGTAATTTGAATTGATTTAAATTTAAATATTCTAGTTACTAGTGGCCATCATTTTAGAAGGCACAATTTTGCCTAGAAGAGCAACAGTCTGGAAATTTTCATTCAGCTGGCTGTATCAGTCATGATAGGATAAGTAATGCTAAATAATATTAATGATATTTTAAAATTTCTACAAGTCTATAACAGCAATATCTATATCTCTGTTCACATTTAATTTTTCATGTCAGTGTCATGCTGGAACTCAGGCCACAAAGTAGAATCTGTCTGTAACATTGTTGGCTGTCCTTGTAAAGTAAAAGGAGAGCTTGTAAAGCAATGTTTTATACTTGTTCTTTAAGACTTGCCAGTTTCACGAACACACTCTACTTCTGTTGATGGATGATGATGATGAGATAGATAGATAGAAAGACATATAGCAGTGTATGATATATCAAAGCATCACATAATCTATGTTTCCCTCCAATCAATCACATGACCATTCCAGAGTTCCATTGAGGAAGAATGTATAGGTTTCCTCAGAGAATCAATGAACATAAGTGAACAGCAGTATCGGCTCTTCTGTCCATGGGATTTTCCAGGCAAGAGTACTGGAATGGTTTGCCATTTCCTTCTCCAAGGGACCTTTTTGACACAGGAATCACATCCTGATCTCCCACATTGTAGGCAGACACTTTTACTGTCTGAGCCATCAGGGATGTCCCTAAAAGAAGATACAAAGAGACATTTTGTTGAATTAATGAATATTTGCTAGCAAGTTCTGTGTATCTTGACTAGAACTTGATGTTGTAAACCCATTTACTTTATATGTTCATAGAGCAGTGAAATATAGCCTGGTACAATATTTTCTAGGGCCATCCTTCCCCAGTTCTTAGGAATATATCCTTTTCTTTCTTCACCCCTTAGCTTAAATATCACTTCAGAGAGAATTCCGTAATATTCTTGTTTAAATTAGTGGATTGTGGCATTTTTGTATAGAATACAAGTAATCATCCAAATGGAATCTATCTTAAATTTATCTCTACATTTAATGAAGCATGGAATGACAGTGAGAAAGACATGTCACTCACTGCAGTATTCTTGCCTGGAGAATCTCGTGGAGAGAGGAGCCTGGAAGGCTACAGTCCATGAGGTCACAAAGAATTAGACATGACTGAAGGTACTTAGTACACATACACAGAAAAATACATACACACAGTGGTCAGATCCAGACAGACCTTAAATAGTGCACCAGGATCCCTTGGACAAATTATCATTTCCCTTTTCATTGCAAGTTCTTTGAAGACAATTAAGTAATCTGACATGAGTGTCACCAGGCTAAAGTAAGGTGTTTTCAGGTGTGCGTTCCTATCTGGAGGATCTAAGAGAGGACCTGTTTCTTTCCTCATTCAGATTGTTGTCAGAACTCAGTTCCTTGTAGTTATAGGACTGATATTCCCATGTCTTTATATGGGATTGAACTTGGCCAACTCAGATATTCAAGAACAAACTTCTTATTAAAAGGTCAATTATTAACATTCTTTTGTCATTCTTTAATCTTAATTATTTTTGTCATGTATAGAGAACTTGTAAAAATATTTTGAGAATTAAGACATGGATACCTATGAGTGGTTGGGGAGGCATTGTTTTTCTTACCACAGTGATTTAAAAGATGTATTGCTTCTACAAAAAATATACTTAATCTGCATAAATTTGATTTTGACTTAAGAAATCAATGTCACATTATGTTAGGTATTGCTTAAATAGTATTTTATAAATATACATATATATAACTATATATACATAATATGTACATATATGGATGAAATACCAAAACTAAGGGAAACTGAGTCCTGTGGCTATTAAATGAATCAACCTTCTTAGGCCCAGGTAATGACAGATTTCTTCAAGCCCCTTGACTTTCTCCCAATAACATTGTCTGCTCACTTCATTATATGTACAGCAAGCTATCTGAATAAATATTTTTTAAAAAAGCTATTCAATGTAGTATGAAGCATATAATTAACAAAAATGCTTATCTAACTTCATTTTAAAAAGAGATTATCTTTATAATGTTTAATATAAACATTTGAGTTTGAGTAAACTCTAAGAGTTGGTGATGAACCGGGAGGCCTGGCAAGCTGCAGTCCCTGGAGTTGCAAAGAGTCAGATACGACTGAGTGACTGAATTGAACTGACTCATTTCTGTATGCCAATTTGCTTTTGTTAAATCTTTTACTGAGTACAAAGCATTTTTGGTCTAGTCATAACATAATAGAAATATAGATCAAATAAGAAGTTAAAAGTAAACTAAATTTATTATATGGGCCTTTTTTTATGTTTTCTCCCTCAAAGACAATCTATATAATATGTGTCCTTTGATCAACAGCCCTCTACAGTAAGCCTTGTGAAAGCAGTATAAATGCTAATATTTTGTGGCTTAATTTTTGCTCAAATGCATGAATGTAACATAATAAAAATCTGGTGTTTCTCTGGGGCTCAGTAAATGCTATTTCTTTTTTTTACCCAAGATCTTTGAGAGAGTAAATAATATCAAAATGCCCAAAGAATCATGTAATGCATATCCCAGGATGAAAAAGGAAAATTGCAGTCCATTTGTACACTCTCTGGAATTGGATTAGAGTCTTCAGAACTGATATCACCCAGCACAGACCACAGATTCTGCCCTTAACACAGGACTAAGCTGTAAATCATGTAGTAATTTTTACTGTTGCTTGTTCTCTGGTTTGGGTGACAACTTAATATCCTACAGTAGTATTCAGCTATGGTACACATGACTGGTCACAGGCAGTAAAGAAAGTCCTTGTACTTTCTGATTGCTACAGGAAAATCTTTTGTGTAATTTGTAATTGAAATAAATAAATAACTATACAAACAGAGCAACTTAAGCTTTGATGAAAAGTGAGTAGAGAATCAAATTGAAAGTGAGTTTTCTTTGCCTTCCATGTTTTAAGTGCTCTGCTAGACAGGTCTGAAGACAGGATACGTACTCTATGTGTTATTTATGGTAGTTTTCATTTTCTTCATAGTTTCATTACGAAAGTACCAAAGCACCCATGTAACATTCCCCAACCTTCAGTTTCATTAGAATGATTGTTTGTATATGATTTTCCATTTTAATGGTAATAGCAACATATTTGGGGCTTCATAGGTAGCACAAGTGGTAAAGAACCCACCTGCCAATGCAGGAGATGTAAGAAGCCTGGGTTTGATCCCTGGGTCGGGAAGATTCCCTGGAGGAGGTCATGACAACTCACCGCAGTATTCTTTCCTGGAGAATCCCATAGACTGAGGAGCCTGATGGACTACAGTTCATGGGATCACAAAGAGTTGGACACAACTGAAGTGACTTAGCACTCACAACATATTTGTTATCTGTCTTTTTTGAGTATAATCACCAAATGCTACACAAACAATTATGCCCTCTCTAAAATGTATTTGAAATTTCAAAAAATATTTAATATAATGTACTTTAAAACTTCACCAGTAATACACAAACATACACACATGCACAGGTATGCATACAAAACTCTGATTTGTGCTTAGAGCAAGGAGAATAAAGGAACTATTAGATTCTTAAAGGAAGTTCATCTAATTCAATCACAGGCTAGTGCCTAAAAGCTTTTTGTCTAAAAAGTTCATGGATCAATATGTCTCATATTTATCTGCTATCTGTACCTGCCGCTACTATTTTATTTTAGGCCTTAATCATTCTCTGTCCCCTGCATTACAAAAGCTTACCAATGACTCTGTCTTTACTCTTACCCCACTAAAAACTAACTTTCATGTGGCAACCAGAGCTAATTCTTTAATAGATATCTGATCATACCACTGTTTTCTTACTCTAGTGACTTCTATCACCTCAAAAATAGACCATACATAGATGTGTAGTGAAGATCTTTTGATGTCCTAGATTATTTCCAGTCTGAATTTGCAATTTACTCTCATAGACTGCATGCTTCTTTGCTCATTCTGCACCTCTAGTATAAAAAATTCCTAACCACAATTATGCACAAATTAAATAACATCTCCTTTTACNGACTTCTATCACCTCAAAAATAGACCATACATAGATGTGTAGTGAAGATCTTTTGATGTCCTAGATTATTTCCAGTCTGAATTTGCAATTTACTCTCATAGACTGCATGCTTCTTTGCTCATTCTGCACCTCTAGTATAAAAAATTCCTAACCACAATTATGCACAAATTAAATAACATCTCCTTTTACTTTCTCAGTGACTAAAAAACATTTTATGTGACCTAATAGAGTATCTTTCTCCAGTCTGTTTCTAATGTGTGTGTGTGTGTAGTAAACTATAAATGACTTCTATATCTCTCCCTCATCTCTGTATTTTAAAATCTAGGAAGATAGTAAGCTTTTGCCTCACTTATAGCATATATCCAATACTTGATATGTTCTAAGTTATATTGATCTCTTAGAAATTTAAGACACGAATCAATCATGAACACATGTGCGTGTGTGTGTGTATGTTGGGGATAAAAAGAAACTTAAAAATATTGTGTATCTCATAAAAATGCTTTAAAAGGATGAGATAGATTGGTATTAATTCATCTTTGAATGTTTGGTAGAAGGTAAAATTCACGAATGTAGTCCTCTATCTGATCCTGGATTTTGTTGTTGTTGTTTGGATGTTTATGATTACTGATTCTATCTACTTACTAGTAATCAAAGTGCTCAGATTTTTCATTTCATCATTGTCCAGTCTAGGTAGATTGTTTCTAGAACTTTCTTCATGTTTTCAAGTGTCCAGTTTCTTGGTGTATAATTGCTCATGTAAATCTCTTATGATACACATGAAAGATACTCAACATATTAAGTGAATTTATTTTCTTGAAATATAGTTGATTTACACTGAAATGTTAGTTTTAGGTATACAGAAAAATGATTCAGTTGTACATATACATATATCCATTCTTTTTCACATTCTTTTCCCATAGAAGTTACTACAGAATACTGAGTATAGTTCCATGTGCTGTATAGTATGTCCTTTGGTTTCTAGGGTATACAGTAGTGTATATATGTTAATCACAAACTCCTAATGTATCCTTCCTCTGCATTCTCCCTCATAACAATAAATTTGTTTTCTATACTAGGTATATTTCTGTTTTAGATATAAGTTCATTTGTATCTTATATTCTACATGTGAGCCATATCTTATGATATTTGTTTTTCTGTATCTGACTTAATTCACTTAGTATGATAATATCTAGGTCCATCTATGCTTGCAAATGGCATTATTTCATTCTTACTTATGGTTGAGTAGTATTTCAGTGTATAAATATACTATATCTTCTTTATCAGTTCATCTGTTGACGGACATTTAGGTTTCTTCCATGCCTTGTCTATTGTAAAGAGTGCTGCAATGAACACTGGAGTGCATTTATCCTTTCAGATTATGTTTTTTTTCTAGATATGTGCCCAGGAGTGGGACTGCAGGGTTGTATGACAGCTCTATTTTGCTTTTTAAGGAACATCTATACTCTTCTCTATCTCAGATAATCACAATGGTGTGATGGTGTGATCAGTCATCTAGAGCCAGACATCCTGGAATGTGAAGTCAAATGGGCCTTAGAAAGCATCATTACGAACAAAGCTAGTGGAGGTGATGGAATTCCAGTCAAGCTATTTCAAATCCTGAAAAAAGATGCTGTGAAAGTGCTGCACTCAATATGCCAGCAAANTTATATTTCTTAAAGAAGATGGCTGAAACTGAGTAACTCAATTATTAATAGGAAAGACCAGGAATAACAGAAAGAAGTTTACTATTATGTCTTTAGTGTCATGTTAGTCACTCAGTCATGTCCAGTTCTTTACGATTCCATGGACTATAGCCCTCCAAGCTCTTCTATTCATTCTCCCAGCAGGAATACTGGAGTGGGTAACCATTGCCTTCTCCAGGAGATCTTGATGACCTAGGGATCCTGTATTATAAGTAGATTTTTGTCACTAGGGAAGTGTATTACGTCTTTATGANTCACTCAGTCATGTCCAGTTCTTTACGATTCCATGGACTATAGCCCTCCAAGCTCTTCTATTCATTCTCCCAGCAGGAATACTGGAGTGGGTAACCATTGCCTTCTCCAGGAGATCTTGATGACCTAGGGATCCTGTATTATAAGTAGATTTTTGTCACTAGGGAAGTGTATTACGTCTTTATGATATAATATTGTAAAGTAATTAGCCTCCAATTAAAATAAATAATTTTATGTTAACAAAATAAAAAAAAATAAATTTATAAAAAAAGAAGAATATCTAACTGTTACATTGAATGTCTGAATGGTACAAATAGTTCAATAAAAGCATTATATATACTAAAAAAGAAAAAAATAAAGTAGGGGGAAAAAGTAAAACAGATATAGGAAAATGATGAGTGACTAAGAAATTTGGGGAACAAAATTTTCATGAAAGTCCATGTGTGCTTGTATTTCTGTGTTTTGGGAGGTGGGGAAGTAAGTGTGAGAATTAAGCTGACGTTGATTATGTATAGCATAAAAAATTTAATGGCCTAAAAGAAGAAAATGTGTTAACGTAAGGAACAAATTGCTTAATACAGGTGACTTCAGGGTTAGTAGTTGAGTCTTTATGGAAGAATCAGGATTTTGTCATTTTTTTCACACTATTTTTATATTGTCCTCAGTTTAGTTCTCCTCACGTTCTTGAGATCCTAGACCAGTATCACATACAGGTACTTCAGTTGTCAGTGAAATAAGATGTTAATAAGTGCTGTTCATCTGTCTTTTACAATGAAGGTGATTTCCCAAAATTGCTGCCATAGTTTTCCTCTCATATCATTGAAGAGAATTTCATCACACTTCCATGAGTATGGTAACTATGGGTAAATAAGATTTACCTCTGAGCTGATATTATAGTTATCCTGCCTCAGAAATTATACTGAAACAAATGTGTGTTTGTGCAGCAAGGAATAAGTGAGAAACAAAAAATAATTTTTGTTAAGGATTCTCACAAATTTGTTTTTATATTCCTGATATTTTTTCATTCTAATATAGAAAAATGAAATTTCCAATAGTGCATTTTAATGTCAGTTTTCAAATATAAGCAACTTTTTCTATCAGCAATATGGTGCAATATGATTTGTATTAATATTCTAAGCATGTATTTAGAGGTTTTCCAGATTTACATCTGAATTGCATTCAAAACTTTACTCATTTTATCATATGAAAGAGCAATTTTAAACTGTGAGTAGGTTGCCAACAAGAACACAACAAAAGTACAGGTGTTTCTATTAAAATACCATAAGTGTCCTTTTGAAAAATCAATTATTTTGCTAAGTTTCGCACTAAAACTATCAGAGCTTATGAGAAAAAGTAAGGGTAGAATCATGATAATCAAAACATAAGAAACTTTATAATTGAGGTGCTAACCAACACAATAATATCCACAATAAAACATAATATGATGGCATAGCTACAAAATGGTATTTCTAATAAATAAATGCTACACTGAATACAGGTATGTGCATTTCTTTAAAAACAGAGAATGGACTGTAAGAGTTGTGCCTCCTAATTAATAAATATTTCTAGTTCTAAAAATGCAGTGTGGAGATCTTCATAATTATACTTACACTGTAAATCAGGTGACTAACTGAGTCAAGAGGCAGGTGAAAGTGTGAAAAGAATCATTTCATTACTATGGATTCCTCCAGAGCTCATTGTATTCTGCCCTTGTATTTCCATTCACATCTTGTTACATGTGCCAGAATGGCACAACACATTTGCAGGATGAAGGTAAAAATCTCATATGAACTAATAATTTGATTAACATTCCTTTACAGTATACCAATTATAGATCTATCATCTATTTTCTATCTATATATCCAATTCATGTTGCTCTATATAACAGTACTCTCTCTAAATATGGTTTCTCATGTGGCAAAGTGGTAAAGAATCTATCTGCGAATGCAGGAGATGCAAGAGACATGTATTCAATCCCTGGGTTGGGAAGATCCCCTAGAGTAGGAAATGGCAACCTGTTCAGTATTCTTGCCTGGAAAACCCCACAGACAGAAGAGCTTGGCACACTACAGCCCATGGGGTAGCAAAGAGTTGGACACAACTGAGCACAACACACAGACACACGCACACACACACACATTATTTCCTTCCCAATATCAATTCACTGGAAAGAAAGACCTTGATGCTGGAAATGATTGGAGACAAAGAAGGGGAGTAGCAGAGGATAGGATGATCCGGTAGCCTCACCAACTCAATGGACATGAATTTGTGAAAGCTCCAGGAGATAGTGAAGGACAGAGGAGCTTGGGATGCTATAGTCCTTGTGGTCAAAAAGAGTTGAACAAGACTTAGCAACAGCAATTACAGCAATTAACTGAATAACAGAAATAACAAATATATATATATATATATATATATATATATATGAAAACACTTCATGTTACCTAAGCATAAAGTACAGCCATGCAAATGTCATATTTAAATAAGTCAATTATGTTTCAAATAGTTAAATCAGTTCCACATAATTACCAAGTAGATAGATGGGAATGTGTTTTTGAAAGGAACTTACTTCCTTGTTGCAAATCAGTTTCTATATGCTTTACTGTTGTAAGTATAAAATGACGCCATACCATTTGATCTCAAAAATTCTGAGGACTCTTCAAGAACTAGACTGGTTGAATGATTTCATTCTTCCTGTTCTTTCATCCACTGTTAGAAACTTGCAATATGAAGTAGAGTCTGGTAAAGCCTTTTTCCTTAATACATGACAGCAACTATACACTTTAGAAAGAAAAGTACAGTTCTTGCCTTATATGGCACGAAACTTTCATAATTATTAAGCTGACCTTTTAATTTTTTTTCCAAATATATTAGAAACCAAAAAAAGAAGGATGGGAGTTATGAGACTCTCAATGCTTTTAATTCAAGATGCTCAGGAGAAATGTAGCTTTTTTTTTTTTTTTTCTGGGAGATAATACAGAAAACATGGTATGAAGCACACAAGAATATACTTGCAACACTCTATGCTTTTTTGCAGTTGTTGTTCATAAAGCCAGAGATCCAAAATGAAAAATTTAGTATCAGTCAAAATGACTTTGGATGACAACAGAAAATAATGTGCTAATGCCTGTTTTGGCCAGGGGACAAGAAAGATGTTTCTTACCTGAATGCCAGTTAGAAATTAAAAGATTATTTACATATTTAACAATCTACTGAGCCAAAAGGTAGTTGAATTTATCTTTTCAATTTTTTCAAACAGAATTTATTCATGGATTTGATGGTAAACAGAAAATTTCCATCAAAGTGGCATAGATAGGCAATCATTGGTGGTGGAGAAAGAATATATTTTCTGAGACAATTGCCTTTGAATGGAATGAAAGCATTAGAGTTTTATGTAATTCATCTATGTTCATGAAATAGAAACAGTATTTTCAGAGATAGGACATAACACATTCTCCATTAATATGTACATTTTTATAAATCTAAAACTGTATGGTTGAAAAATAACCTTAGAGTAGCTCAGTTGCAAAGGTCAAGTTTCATATTTACAAAATTTCAAATATACAAGGCTGTGTGTATGTGTGTAAAGTTTAAAAAGTAAAAGAGTTCCAAATTTGTTTTGTATAAAAATGATAATTAGTTTTATATAATATATATATTTACATTTAGTTTTCCTACAATAGCTTTCTTTATATCTATATCTATATTATTTACTATATATGTATATTTATAAGCATATATATTTAAAATCAATTTATAACTTTTATAATATCTAGTTACTTTTAACATAAAATTTTATTAATAACTTGCTAAAATTACTTTGAATTCATCTTATTATATTTCTAATTTTAGACATTTTAAGTCTTTAGGCTTAGATTTGTGACATCCAGATATTTATTTACAGCAAATAGTCATCATGTAATGCAAATGTTATTATATATCAAGGAAACAAATATTTATTAACACCTGTGGGATTTTACCTTATTGACATTGCAAAAATCCTTTGTAATTCCAACTTTGTATGTGAAAAACTTGGTTTAGAAGGAGAGTATCATAGACCTTATGGTTTAGAATAAGAGATTTTTATTTAAAGTTAAACCCTTTAATTTACAATTTGAGTAACCTGAAGAGAGTTGTTTGCCCTTTTTAAGTCCTAGCATAACAACATTTTCTCATAAGATTCGTGGAAAAAAAAAATTGTAGAAATATCTTGACACAGTGCTTGACACACACCAATGACTAAAAATATGTATGCTGTTGTTTTTATTACAATGCTTTTTACTTTTATATCATTATTTACTGTGCAGTTGCTTTATTGACATTTTTAGCATTATTATTACCATCACAGGAAGTAACAAGTTTTTTTTTTTTTTATCACTGTATTGTAAACAGTTTAACCACATTTTAATTGCATGTCTTTATTTCAAAAACTGGATTTTAATTTCAGGATTTTTTGCATAAAATATAGGTTTTCCACTATGCTTCTGAAGTTTTAAGTGTTAGTTGCTTAGTTGTGTCCAACTCTTTGCAACCCTATGGACTGTAGCTTACCAGCTCTTCTGTCCATGAAATTCTCCAGGTAAGAATACTGGAATGGGTAGCCATTTCCTTCTCCAGGGCATCTTCTTAACCTCGGGATGGAACCCAAGTCTCCTGCATTGCATGGGGATTCTTTATCATCTGAGCCACCAGAGAAACCTTTGAAATAATTGATTTTGTATTTATTGATTGTGTACAGACATATAATATCCTTGAAACCAAGAATACTTGGTTTTTGCATAGGAAATGTCAAGTAAAAGAATGTAACATGACGTAAAATCTATGAATGAAGTATCCAATACAAGCAATTAATATCTGCTTCACTAACTGAAATTATATTACTTATGAATTTATATTCATTTTCTGTTTTTCTATTGTGTGTAATATCTAGAAGGAAAATGAAGCTCTATATGCTGATCTTTTTAATGACATTATAAAGATCAAAGAAGAGAACTGAATCCAGATGCATAAAGCTTTTATGGATACAATGCCCATTTATTTAGCTAGTGAGTAAAAATGGACTCGGTTTCAATCAGCCTGCCATGGTTTTAGTCCACAGTGAAAAATGACCATGGTGGAGTGAGCTTTCTACAGATAAACCTATCTTCTAGACACCAGTGGCAAAAACAAAGAGAGGAATAAATTACTTTCTTCTAAAGTAATCCAAGTTAACACTTTAATTTTAGAAACAAAGAAATAAAGATCTAAAGAAATAAGTGAATTCATTCATATACAGTAATATTTCTTTGAATAAAAGAGGAGAAAAAACATGTATCTCACCAACAAAAAGAAGTATATTTCAAGGTTTTATGAGATAAAATAGTATAAAATACAAATATTGGAATGCAAATGAAATCTAGATTTATTGCTTCATTCATTCACTGTATGCATTTACTCTCTCTTAAGAATTGTGTTGCACAATGTTTTCATGCAATGTTAAGAAAAATAGTGTCTTAAAATTTAAGAAGCTTTCAGAGAGTGGATGTAATAAGCATTGAAAAATGAACTATGTTAAAAAGCTAAATACTTTCAAATATTCATAAAGATTAAAATAAAATAGATATTCTGAGAGAAAACACTTAACCAGGGGCTAGGGAGCAGTAGAAAGATAAGGTATCTCCAAGAATATTAATTATTACACAGACATCTGAAAAATACAAATAATTTGTCAAGAAAACAAAGGAATAAATCTATCACAATGTTTTAGAGAAAACACACCACAAAGAAAAGAATCATTTTTTTTAAGGAACTGGACAAGAGCAAGGTGCTTTTGTGATCAACTGGATCTTGATGGCCAAGGGTGAGAACAGTAGAAGATGTGGCTAGAGATAGAGGCAGAGAACATATCCTGTTTGCTGGTTTTGATCAAGCCTCCTTCTCTCCAGTTCCCACTGTGTAACAGCTAGCAATATGAGGATGATGGATGACTTTGCTTGTCAAATACATATTTTATGGTTCTATAAAATACAGAAAAAAGTTATTTTCTTAGCAAGGTTATTTTGAGGATTAAGCAACATTAGATGTGTAGAAATGATTGAACAGTTAAAAACATCATGACTTTGCAGGATCATCATTGTAGGAAACAACCAGCTTCAGCTTTCAATATTGGCTAGGCTTTTGATATACATTCACAGAGATCAGTTTATTTTACCAAGATGTCATGATTTTGTTGTAAGTTCACTAGATTCTTGGATGTCACTAGAACATTTCAAAATTAAACCTAAAGCAAATAGTTTTGTTTTGTTTTGCTTGTTTGTTTTTTAAGTCACTCAGTTGTGTCAGACTCTTTCCAACCCCATGGACTTCTCTAGGCCCTAGGAATTCTCTAGGCCAGGATACTGGAGTAGGTAGCCTTTCCTTTCTCCAGGGGATCTTCCCAACCCAAGAAACGAACTGGGCTCTCCTGCATTGCAGGCAGATTCTTTACCGGTAAGGAAATGAAATAGAATATTGATCATGATAAGAGTTAACAGATCCGTAAGTAGAGTGTTCTCCTCCCACTTCTTTACACAAAGAAGGGAGCCATACAACCTATTGAGAGAAGTAAATATTAATTAAGAAAGCATATTAACTGAAGGCTGAAAGGCCTTGGGAGCACAGTTGCTGGTGGGATACCAGAGAAGATTGATTAGACTATTTGTCTATCATCCCAGTGGATGTGCAAAACAAAGAGCTACTCACCAGGGGAGAGAAAAAAAAAAGTGAAAGTGTTAATTATTCAGTCCTGTCTCTCTCTTTGTGACCCCATGAGCTGTAGTCTGCCAGGCTCCTCTGTCCATGGAATTCTCCAAGTAAGAATACTGAACTGGGTTTGTATTCCCTTCTCCAGGAGATCTTCCCTATCCAGAGATTGAACCTAGGTCTTCCATATTGCAGGCAAGTTCTTTACTGCCTCTGAGCTCCTCACCAAAAATCCATATCATTTGGAGGCTTCTCTGATGCCTTAATCAAACTAGTAGCATATCACTTAAGTTGCTGAAAATCTTTACAGTTTACACATTTGTCATGATGTGTAGCTCAGTGAAAGTAAGTTACTTAATTTTTTTTCTTGAAAAAATAAAATATCAAGATGGACAAGGAATCTTCAGGGGTATTTGCAGCAACAGGAAAATGGTGCCCTGAAGTGCCCTGAATAAAACCAACTGATTTTAAACTGTGTGTGTAGTGTGCCTTTCAGTGTGATTAACGTACTCTAATCTCTTTTTGTCTTTCTTAACTTGAAAAATGGAAACAGTGTGAAACATCGGGATAATTCTTAAACAGTTTTTTAAAATCTTGATTCTTTGAGAATTTCTTGGTGAGTGGGAGAGTGATTGAGAATTACACAAAATTCTCTCCCTATTCTGAGTTCCAGGATACACATTATATTGTATTATACTATTATTCAATATAATATTATATTATTAGAAACAAACTAGTAATCAGAAGTAAGCTAAAACTCACGGAAGAATAAATAAGCATTATCAAAGTAGAGTGGTGGGTAAAACCAACAACAGAGCATATACTGAATACTTTGAAGTAGAATTTTAAATATTTTAATATTAATATCTTAATGTTTGAATATATATATATTATATATATATATAGTATGTGAGAGAGAGGGAGAAAGAGAAAAGGGGTAGGAGGAGCAAGATAAAAATAGAGGGAGAAAGGAGGAGGGTGAATTTGACAAGTAACATTGAAATTTTAAAGTTATATTTTTCTAAAGTCATTGTGCACATCTTATGTTCTTTATTATACTCATCCAGGGAATATTTTGTAAAACACATTTCACAGACAGGCAAGATATTTGGCTTTTTTTTTTCTTACCATGGTTTAATTCACTTGTGAGTTCGAAACTTAAATCCTTTTAAAGATTCAATCCCTTTGGAAATGCTAATCTCAAAAGGATTTTTCTTTCCTTTTTTTGGTGTAAAACTAATCATTCATGTCTTGGAAATTATATACTGCATTTTATTTTTTTTCTGTTGCATTTTCACATTAATCTTATTCTCCTAATATTCTAATTACAATCCTGTCCATTTCCAGTAATGCTGTTAACAAAAAGTGAAAAAAATATTCTTAGAAAAGAAAAAAAAATATGCTGAAGTTTTATAGAAGCTTATTTTTCCTTCCTTTTCTTTTTGCTTCAAAACATTGCACTTCAGTAATGCTTTTACATTTGAGGCTAAGTCTGCAGCTCAAAAATATTGATTCTTTTATCTGCAGGATGTTCTTGTCCACAGCAGACAGCACAAATGAATGAAAATACATTTGTTTTCATCTCTTTCAGAAAAGGCTTGCAATCTGTCTATGGCCTTTCATGATCAAGACACCAAGTCCTTTGGCTTAATGTTATGTAAAGAATAAGTACAGAACATCCTCAATAAAAGATTCTACCTCAGGAAAGTGAAAGAATCGAGAGGGATTTGGAAATCTTTTGTATAATGATGCATGCCATTCAGTGTTTATTAAGTGACTTCTAAAACTAGAAACTTAAAGTTTAGAGATAAAATAACCAGAAGTGTGAATTCTCTATAATTTCTTGAAATATCATCCACTCTAGGGAGAAAAGAACAATTCTACGGAAAACAGTATTAGTATTTGAGAAATTCCTAAAAACAAAATCTTAGTCTATCAAAAGACACAGATTATAGGTCCAGTTATCAGCAACTAAATTCTCAAATGTAAAATAAAGTTCAAAACACTTACCTTACAGTACCCTCTAGGAGCCTAAGTCACTTATTCTGTGGACATATTGTTTTGTTGTTTCTATTATTATGGTTCAGTTACTGGTATTCCCTATTATGTCTTCAATATTTTCATACTTCCAGGTACATCGTAATCTTTCAAACTGTGGTACTGGGGAAGACTTGAGAGTCCCTTGGACTGCAAGGAGATCAAACCAATAAATCACAAAGGAAACCGATCCTGAATATTCATTGGGAGGGCAGATGCTGAAGTTGAAGCTCCAATATTTCAGCCATGTGATGCAAAGAGGCTACACATTGGAGAAAACCCAGATGCTGGGAAAGATTAAAGGAAAGAGAAGGGAGCAGCAGAGGATGAGCTGGATAGACAGCATCACCAACTCAATGGACATGAATTTGGGCAAGGTCTGGGAGATAGTGGAGGACAGAGGAGCCTGGCAGGCTGCAGTCATGAGGTCACAAAGAATCAGGCAGAAGTTAGCAACTAAACAGCAAAAAATAATAATAACCAAATATATAAATATGTATATGAGTTTGTTTAATAAAATATTGCAAAGCAGTTGTAGTAACATGAGGAATTTCATGTGCTTGAAGGTTATTGAGGAATCACTGTTTAACATCTAGGGGTTTTACTTAAAGTACATCAGGTGACTTCCATATTATTCTTCCAGACAACCATATTTCCTTTGTTGTTGTTTTTCAGTCACTCAGTCCTGTCCAACTCTTTGTTACCCCATGGACTCCAGCATGCCAGTCTTCCCTGTCCTTCACCATCTCCCAGAGCTTACTCAAACTTATGTCCATCGAATTGGTGACCCCATCCAACTGTTTGGTAGTTAGAATAGGAAAAAGGAGTCCAGAAAGGCGGTGACTAAAAGACAAAGAAGGGAAAAGCCCACAAAAATAGAATGAAGGAAGATCAGAGGACCAGAGTGAGCACCTCAGGTAAGACAAACAGCACTCCTGGCTAGCCCAATCTATTCAGGACAGGCCCAGGTAGAGGAAAAAAAAAAAGAACATATAAAAAGAGGACCCCCAAATTGGGCTGGGGGTTTCTCTTCATGTCTTTTGGGTTGGCCCATCCTCATGCCTCGAGGATGTATTTTCCTTTACTTTCTAAATAAAACTGACCTATAACATGGGGCTGTAACACCTGTTCATCTAAAGGCTGTAACACTGGTCCGTCTTCCTTCAAATTTTTGTTGTGATGAGACAGAACTGAGCAAAGTACAAATTTCCCTGACACAATCATCTCATTCCATATTTCCTTACCTATTAAACAAAGATATTTTTCACATGTTCTACTGTTCAAGTGCAAGATGCATGGGATTATTATATATTCCTGATTTTATATTGCCAGGTTTTTGTCTCTGTTGACCTAATGTCTATCAAACCCCAAACTCTTTAGCTAGTGGCCAAGGTGTTACTTATTTATAAGAAATGAAACTAAATTGAGAAGGCGCTTTCTCAACTGAATTAAATGTGAAGGTTACACTAGCATACCGAAGCTATCATTCTTGGTAGTAATTTTTTTTCTTTCATCTCTGCATTAAGATGTTTGTAGTCGGTATGTTAGGGTATATAAAGGAAGAAAAGTAAAGGGGATTTTAGAAGAACAGGAAAAGTTAAATTATTAGGTTACCTTTACTTTCTCAATCTTTCTTAATAAGACTTGTGCAGAATGTCCATTTAGAATTTAGCTAGAAATACACAGAAATTTCTGACAATCAACCAGGCATATCTCAGGCAAGCCATGGTTTACTTATGAAGAATTCTCTCAAGTGCCCAAGTGGTCTGGACTAAGGAAAATTGGGTTCTCTCACAAGAAGCAACTGTTTTTCTGAAACTGTGTGTATGTGTGTGTATTTCCTCAAAAACAGGGCCTTGGGATAAGATAACTTGTAAATGAATGATTTGTCTCATTTTTCTTCAATGAAAGCACAGGAGAGAGGAAGAGCTTCTAGGACAAAAGAATTGTACCAGCAATAGTGACAGTTCTTATTCCGGGAAATATTTAATGTCGGTTCAATAAGATAAGCAGAGAAGGCAATGGCAACCGACTCCAGTACTCTTGCCTGGAGAATCCCAGGAATCCGGGAGCCCAGTGGGCTCCGTCTATGGGGTCACACAGAGTCGGGCATGACTAAAGCGACTAAGCAGCAGCAGCAGTAAGATAAGAACTGTGACTCACATAATTCTCTAGCCTATTTATACCCACATTTAAATAATTAAACATTATGGAGATAGCAATGCTCACCTTTAGTGTGGAAGAGCAGAATTAAAGTGGATTTCCTAGAAAAAGATTAGAATCAGAATTTAATACCATTTAGTAGAATCCCTCAATTTACTTGAGTTTATCATTTACAAAGTTCATTTGTGCTTATTATCATAAATAAATCACCAGTAAAAATGAGGAGATAAGTCAAAGCTATTAATACTTTTATGAATGAGGAGGTAAGACAAAGCTCTTAATACTTTTATGAATATAAGAAATGAACTGAAGACTCTTGAGAGTCCCTTGGACTGTAAGGAGATCCAACCAGTCCATTCTGAGGGAGATCAGCCCTGGGATTTGTTTGGAAGAAATGATGCTGAAGCTGAAACTCCAGTACTTTGGCCACCTCATGCGAAGAGTTGATTTATTGGAAAAGACTCTGATGCTGGGAGGGATTGGGGGCAGGAGGAGAAGGGGACGACAGAGAATAAGATGGCTGGATGGCATCACTGACTTGATGGGCGTGAGTCTGAGTGAACTCCGGGAGTTGTTGATGGACAGGGAGTCCTGGCGTGCTGCAATTTATGAGGTCGCAAAGAGTCGGACATGA
The DNA here is from genome assembly GCA_006410615.1 of Neotragus moschatus. Taxonomy (NCBI): domain Eukaryota; kingdom Metazoa; phylum Chordata; class Mammalia; order Artiodactyla; family Bovidae; genus Neotragus; species Neotragus moschatus. The sequence goes on from SJYA01001587.1 coordinate 18,447, forward strand.
CTGAGCGACTGAACTGAACTGAACTGATTTGTCATAATCAGTTTTCAAAGATCAGAAAAATGTCATTTTCTTGACAGTCTTCCCTTAATTACTCAATTACAAACAACTCCATCATCCTCCAAATTTTCAGTGAAATATTCTAGTTGTATACCTCACTATAAGCTTCCCAGCTGGCTCAGATGGTAAAGAAGTTGCCTGCAATCCAGGAGTCTGGATTTGATTCCTGGGTCAGGAAGATCACCTGGAGAAGGGAAAGATTACTCACTCCAGTATTCTTGCATGAAAATCTCCATCGACAGAGGAGCCTGACAAGCTATTATCCATGGAGTTGCAAAGACTGGGCTAGTAACTAACACTAACTAACTACTCTTCCCTATAGACTCTAACTATTATGAATAAATATATCTAAACATATTTTGCAATTCATAATGTACAAGGCACTGATTTAATTAAATGTTTGTATTTACTCACTTGCTCTTCCTAACAGTATTATCTCCAATTTGTAAATAAGGAAATTAAAAACTCAGTAAAAAAACTTGTAAAATATTATATTTATATAATATTAATATATTTACATATTATATCTATATATTTATTATATCTATATAAATATTTTATACACCTCATACTGTTTCTTTGAATAAAGAATATAATATTTACTTGTATATTACTTATAATGTATAGCAGAATGCTTTGAGAATATTAGGTAGTAAGGAAATGCTCATCAAATGACTGAACTAAAAATAAACAGGGAGTGGCAGCAATCTGATGGCTGCCAAGTGGCAGGTATTATTCTCCTTCCTCAGTGCCCTTACAGAAAAACTTCTATATAATCTGACTCCTTTCCTCACCTTCTCAGTGCAATTTTCTCAGGGTAACTGGAGATGCTGTCCCTTGGGCTTGAAGTCCCCAAAATTCCCACCCAATAAAACATAACTATCAACAAACTATCAATATAATAAATTAGGACTTCAAATAAAGAAAAATACATGTTCAAGTATAAAGATGAAAACAGGTCAACTTGACAACATTATCAAAAGCCTATCAGTAAGCAAACATAAAAGGCCAGAAATAGATAATATTCTGTTCCTTTCAACAAGCATATAGATCTTAGACACATAAAACATAGTTTAATATAAGATAGAAGACAAAATATTGAAAGAAAAGTGAATTTGTGTGAGGCAGCTAAGTTATAGTTGAAAATTGGTCAAGTAATAAAGGATTTCTATCTAATGCAAATGGTGTGAACTGCATAAAGATCTAATTTCTCTGATAAAAATGATATACATTTAGACTTATCTGAGACATTTTAAAACTAATTATTTTGCATAATTTTAAGTTTCTGTTTTTCTCTGCTTTTAAGATCTGTGTATAATTTAAATCTATATAGCCAACCTATAGATTAAAAATTATTATAGCATAATAAGTAAACAAATATTTTCCAACTTTATTAATGAAAATATTATCTCTACAAATAAAACAAAAATAATTTTAAAATGTAGCAATTACTCAACCCTAAATAGTTTAAGAAAGATATCATTATATTATTATAACTACATCTTAAAATTTTGTATTCTATGAAGCTTAAAATACTTATTTGCATATATACTTGAAATATGCATACAGACTTTGGAAAAGGAGAAGCACTGCTGATTAAAAAATGATGTCTGTGGAGGAATAACAGATGAAATGCAAATTGTAAAATATTAATTTTTTTTGATTATGCAAAGTTGGCAAAAGTTGTGAACAGACTCCAAAATGCAAGGAAGGGATATAGCTTAAATATATTTTAAAATGATCACCTGAAATGAGATTCGTTCTAACAGTCTGAAACAAACTGCTAAGAGACCATAGAATTCATAGCTGTTAGCAGCATAACTCTAGGGTCTTACAGATAACATTCAATCACCTGTCCACTGATGAACATTTTTTTCTGACTTGTGCCAAAATAAACCTTTAGAAATCCCATTAAGTTTCTCTTTAAGTGGAGGTTATAGATATGCTTACTTGATTTGCTTGTTGCATAGATTTTAAATGGTAAGAATATAAAGGACTTAAGCAGTTATTTAGCCTGTTATATAAAATTAGTAATTGCTTTTTTAAAAAAAAATTTCCATTTTAGATTAAAAATAATATGTTAGTAACCAATGTGACACAGACTCATGATTTCAGTCTTGGCTTTGTGAACCACTTGGAAAACATGGTGCTAACATAAGTGATATGAGCACAGGCTTGAAACGTTATTAAGAGTGTGAATATTGCCCTCTAAAGCTCCTGCTTTCATCATGATAAGGACTTCTTCCCTGCACCTTATGATATGCTTTCAAAATGAAAATATATAAAGTATCAGTTCAGTTCAGTTCATTCCCTCAATCGTGTCCAACTCTGTAACCCCATGAATCGCAGCACGCCAGGCCTCCTTGTCCATCACTAACTCCAGAGATTCATTCAAACTCATGTCCATCGTTTCGGTGATACCATCCAGCCATCTAATCCTCTGTCGTCCCCTTCTCCTCCTGCCCCCAATCCTTCCCAACATTAGGGTCTTTTCCAATGAGTCAACTCTTCGCATGAGGTGGCCAAAGTATTGAAGTTTCAGCTTTAGCATAAGTCCTTCCAAAGAACACCCAGGACTGATCTCCTTTAGAATGGTCTGGTTGGATCTCCTTGCAGTCCAAGGGACTCTCACGAGTCTTCTCCAACACCACAATTCAAAAGCATCAATTCTTCGTCGCTCAGCTTTCTTCACAGTCCANTTCAGCTTTAGCATCATTCCTTCCAAAGAAATCCCAGAGCCGGTCTCCTTCAGAATGGACTGGTTGGATCTCCTTGCAGTCCAAGGGACTCTCACGAGTCTTCTCCAACACCACAATTCAAAAGCATCAATTCTTCGTCGCTCAGCTTTCTTCACAGTCCAATTCTCACATCCATACATGACCACTGGAAAAACCATAGCCTTGAATAGACAGATCTTTGTTGGCAAAGCAATGTCTCTGCTTTTCAATACGCTATCTAAGTTGATCATAACTTTCCTTCCAAGGAGTTAAGTGTCTTCTGATTTCATGGCTGCAGTCACCATCTGCAGTGATTTTGCAGCCCCAAAAAATAAACTCTGACCCTGTTTCCACTCTTTCCCCATCTATTTCCCATGAAATGATGAACCATGATTTTAGTTTTCTGAATGTTAAGCTTTAAGTCAACTTTTTCACTCTCGTCTTTTACTTTCATCAAGAGACGTTTTAGTTTCTCTTCACTTTCTGCCATAAAGGTGGTGTCATCTGCATATCTGAAGTGACTGATATTTCTCCCGGCAATCTTGATTCCAGCTTGTGCTTCTTTGAGCCCAGCGTTTCTCATGATGTACGCTGCATATAAGTTAAATAAGCAGGGTGACAATATATAGCATTGACCTACTTGTTTTCCTATTTGGAATCAGTCTGTTTTTCTATGTTCATTTCTAACTGTTGCTTCCTGACCTGCATATAGGTTTCTCAAGAGGCAGGTCAGGTGGTCTGGTATTCCCATCTCTTTCAGAATTTTCCACAGTTTATTGTGATCACACAGTCAAATACTTTGGCATAGTCAATAATGCAGAAATAGATGTTTTTCTGGAACTATCTTGCTTTTTTGATGATCCAGCAGAGGTTGGCAAGTTGATCTCTGGTTTCTCTGCCTTTTCTAAAACCAGCTTGAACATCTGGAAGTTCACAGGTCATGTATTGCTGAAGCCTTGCTTGGAGAATTTTGAGCATTACTTTACTAACGTGTGAGATGGGTGCAATTGTGCAGTAGTCTGAGCATTCTTTGTGATTGTCTTTCTTTGGGATTGGAATGAAAACTGACCTTTTATAGTCCTGTGGCCACTGCTGAGTTTTCCACGTTTGCTGGTGTATTGAGTGCAGCACTTTCACAGCATCATTTTTCAGGATTTGAAATAGCACAACTGGAATTTCATCACCCCCACTAGCTTTGTTCAAAATGATGCTTTCTAAGACCCACTTGACTTCACATTGCAGGGTGTCTGGCTCTAGGTGAGTGATCACAACATCGTGATTATCTGGGTCGTGAAGATCTTTTTTTGTACAGTTCTTCTGTATATTCTTGCCACCTCTTCTTTAATATCTTCTGCATCCATACCATTTCTGTCATTTATTGAGCCCATCTTTGCATGAAATGTTCCCTTGGTATCTCTAATTTTCTTGAAGAGATCTCTAGTCTTTCCCATTCTGTTGTTTTCTTCTATTTCTTTGTATTGATCGCTGAGGAAGGCTTTCTTATCTCTGCTTGCTATTCTTTGGTACTCTTCATTCAGATGCTAATATGTTTCCTTTTCTCCTTTGCTTTTTGCTTCTCTTCTTTTCACAGGTATTTTTAAGGCCTCTCCAGACAGCCATTTTGCTTTTTTGCCTTTATTTTCCATGAAGATGATCTTGATCCCTGTCTCTTGTACAATGTCACGAACCTCCATCCATAGTTCATCAGACAGTGTATCTATCAGATCTAGTCCCTTAAATCTATTTCTCTCTTTGACTGTATAATCATAAGGAATTTGATTTAGGTTATACCTGAATGGTCTAGTGGTTTCCCCTACTTTCTTTAAGTCTGAATTTGGCAATAAGGAGTTCTTGATCTGAGCCATATTCAGCTCCTAGTCTTGTTTTTGCTGACTGTATAGAGCTTCTCCATCTTTGGCTGCAAAGAATATAATCAATCTGATTTTGGTGTTGCTAATATCTGGTGATGTCCATGTGTAGAGTCTTCTCTTGTGTTGTTGGAAGAGGGTGTTTGTTATGACCAGTGAGTTCTCTTGGCAAAACTCTATTAGTCTTTGCCCTGCTTCATTCTGTATTCCAATGCCAAATTTGTCTGTTACCCCAGGTGTTTCTTGACTTCCTACTTTTGCATTCCAGTCCCCTATAATGAAAAGGACATCTTTTCATTTTTGGGGGTAAGTTCTAAAAGCATACTTGAACCCAATTTGCCATTTCTAGCCAGACCACCTGCCAGAAAAAGTGCTTCCTGGAAGTCCAACCAGGCTAACAAAACCCAGACACCTAGCAGACTGACAAGATGTAATAAAAGATTGATATTCAAAGATGCCAAATGTTTAAGTGTTTTCATATGCAAGATTAGCAAGGAACCAATAAATACTATTTGTCAGTTAAATAAATATATTATAAACTATTTTATTACAGCATATGTATCCTCTCTATATTGGCACATATGAGCTTTGAGTGTTTTATTGATTTCGTGTGATGATAGAAATATTGCAAGTATGTAAATAATATTGCCCATGTAAAGTAATAATGAATAAATATAGACATAGATACTTTGAAATGTTAAAACAAGTTTATCAGTATGATAAGACCCATAACATTTAAATAATATTTATTGTAAAAAAAAACAGTCATTATACACATGCAAATTATGCCAACAAGATGAAAATAATATACGTGTTTTCTGAATCTTCACATATAATGCCTTCAGTCATTAAATCATTTCCTTTAGCAAGATTTTTAGAGAGATCTTGGCAACACATAGTCAACTCCAGAAACAACATATCAACCATTGATTCAAACTAGTGTCTATAAAGAGTCATTATATTTAAAACTAGAATGTTTTCATGAATGTATGCTTAACTTTCTTCCAGGTTATATATTTTCCAAAAAGTGTAGCTACTAGTTGCTTCTGAATTTGTCACATAGACTTTAGAAAAATATGTTGTTAATACATGAAAGAGTTACCACCATTTTGCAAGTTTCCCACATTACAAACATTTTCAATTAAATGAAAGCTATTCAATACATAGTGAAGTAATTTTCAGTCAAGACAAAGTAGTAGTAGTAGTGTTAGTCATTCAGTCATGTTCAACTTTTTGTGACTTTATGGATTACAAATAATTATCAAGCTCCTTGCTAAGAACTTCCAAAGCCTTTTTATTTATGATGTCAGTTTGCTATTACTTATCCATGCTTTCCACATTAAGTGGAGATGATCCTTAATACCTGTCACTCAAAATATCCACTGGATAGATTCTCTTCCTTGAGAAGAACTAAAGACTTATCTAAATAGCATGTCAAGCAATTTAGATCTATTGGCAATTTGTCCTTAAAGTGACCCTAAATATTCTGTGCATTTCAATAAAAGAGAAATATTTCAGTGTTGAAACTTTCTGAAGTCAAAGAGATGATTAAACTTTGTGAAGCCATAGAGATGATTATTTAACTAGAGTAATTTTCAGTAATTTCATCAGAAGCAATTCTTTTTAATATTAGAAACATCAAGAAATTCACATTTATCTATATTGGAAGTTCCAATATATAAAATTTAGCCTGTTTTTTTTTCTTCCCCCAAAGAAATTCACCACATTATCAGTAATTATGAGCGAGTTGTTATGATGTATGCATATGGAGCATTTTCAGGTTGAGATATTTTTTTTCAGATTTCTTTGTTAATGTTAAAGTTTCAGATAATAACTCTTATTTATGATCCTAAAATTCAAATAACCACTTATTTAAAATCTTAAAACAATTTTTCTACTCCCTCATGAAAACTTGACAGTAAGTTGGAAAAAGGGCCAAGAATTTGTGATTTTTTTCTCCTACTTTTGGTTTCAGAGACACATTCTACTTATATCAAAGGCCTTTTGGGGGACATAACAATTTAGTAACTTAATGGAGCTCATATAACATAATTGAACTAAAATCTTTTATGAACTATTCTATTTTTCCTCTATATAAGTCTTCTTAGCTAACTATTCTAGAATAAGCAGTGAATAACACCATCACTTCTGAAAAATGAGAGTATCAAGAAAAGATAAACTGAATTTTACATATGCAATTTACTTTTCTGACATTTTAAAGAAAATAGGCTTTTACATTCTGGATTCATAGAATAGGCATTGAGACTCAAGTGGTTTATTTTTTCCCAAAATGAACATATTTTTATTCATACTGTGTTATTGCTCTCCACAGCCATAGCCTCAGCCTTCACAAATTGCCCCAAGTAGGTTACTAGTTTCCCTGACACATTCCTGCCTTTTTATTAGGGAGGGGGCATTTTTTTCTCATTCTATTTCATAAGCATGGATACACAAGAGAAAGCTGAAAGAAGAATAGAAAGGATAAGAAGGGACTGGAAAAAAAAACATGTAAAGTTCCCACATAGCAGATAAAAAATAATTTCTGTTTGACAGGGCATGATATATAGTAGTAATTCAGAAAATCTGCTATCCAATTGTCAAAAACAATTTATTTTGAGACTTTGTAAACTTTGTTTTGCTTTTAGACAAGAAAACTCCAACAGAATAAAGAGTAAAGTTTAGCAAAGCTAGTACCTCCTTCCACAGGAGGGTTTACTGTTAGCAAACCAGACTGTGCCACCTCTATTTTCCATGACCATTTACCCACATTGTTCTTCAAAGTAAATGAATTCATCCTCATCTATAATTAATAATTGTTTGGTATACCTCCAGGCTTTTTTTTTTTAACTCATTAACCTCATACTAGTTATTCTAGTCCACAAATGATCTTAATGAACTTTTGTGACATTTTTGTTTGTTAACAGAAGATTCAGTATTTAATTAGTCTCAATTAATTGAATATACCTCAATTTTTTTGCACAGACTATCAACAAAGGCAACACTCAAAGCCATTTTGGAAACCAGTCCTTCTTGTTTTATTCCTTGTGCTTATTTAGTCTTGGTTGTAGGTTCCTTATATGATACATTTTTTTGTGCCATCTGAAGACATCTATAAATATATCTAGATGATGTGTGCAGGCTCCTTTAGAAGTATCTTGATCAGCTAGACATTTACTTTGTGCACAGAAAATATGGACTCACCTCCTAGACGACTAATCATTTTGTCTTTTCTGTTTCATTAAACAACTTTAAAGTGAAAACACCTGATTTTCTCTCTTTACCAGGGATTTGTACTGTGAGATTCAATGGAGATCATGCTTTTGAACTGTAAATTATTTGAGAAAGTTATTCAGAACTTTTTTAAAGAAACTACAGTACTAATTTTATGAAGAAGTTACATAGAATCCCTAATTTCTAATGTTCAGCCTTTCTCCAAGGCCATGAATATAAAGAGGTGAGTAAAGAAAATATTATAAACATCTTATATCATAATTTAGAATGGAGTTAATTTCAAAATCCATAACATTTATAAGAGAAATTCTTTATCTCTTGTGTTTCAATCCTGGTTTCAGTATTTTCAGGCTTGCAAAGCTAAGGAAGTTATTCAATTTAAGTGTCTCCCTCTGTAGAATAATAATTATAATACTAATTGTGCAGTGAAGATTAAGTGAGATGGTATATGGGAACATTCTCTTGTCATCAGTGAAATACTTCCCATATATGAGAGAGGATGTGATGTTTATGGTAGACACAGGGGAAATCTTTAATAGATAAATCAAGAGGCTGAATGATAATAGAGAACTATCTGTGGATGGGATACCTACACAGAAGGAATACCACTGTGCTCAGCAGAAAGGCATGTGTCATCAAATATCCTCTCTCTATTGATATTTCTGTAAGGTAAGCAGTATTAATTGCCAGGCAGAGAAAACCCCACCATCATGTATGGTTTTATTTTATCTGCGCACCAGCACCAAGTGAAGCTTTTTTTTTTTTTCCCGGAAGTCTAAGTGTTCAAAATTGGAAAGGAAGTACATTAAGGCTGCTTATATAACTTATATGCAAATTACATCATGTGACATGCCAGGCTGGATGTATCACAAACTACAATTGAGATTGTCAGGAGAACTACCATGCAGTTGATGCCAATTTAATGGCACAAAATGAAGAGGAAGTAAAGAGCTTTTTGATCAGGGTAAACAAGGAGCATGAAAAAGCTAGCTTAAAACTCAACATTAAAAAAAAAAAAAAAAAACCAACAGAAATCATGGCTTCCAATATCATCATTTCATGGCAAACAGATTGGGAAAAAGTGAAAATCATGGCAGATTTTATTTTCTTGTACTCCAAAATCATTGTGGACTGTGACTGCAGCCATGAAATTAAAAGATGTTTGTTCCTTGGAATAAAAGCTATGAGACACTAGTAGATGGAGAAATATACCATGTTCACGGATCAGAAAAATCAGTATAGTGAAAATGAGTATACTACCCAAAGCAATCTATAGATTCAATGCAATCCCTGTCAAACTACCAATGGTATTTTTCACAGAGCTATAACAAATAATTTCACAATTTGTATGGAAATATAAAAGCTATGAGAAACCTAGACAGCATATTAAACAGCAGAGACATGACTTTGCTGAAAGGTCTGCACAATCAAGCTGTGTGTTTTTTTTTTTTTTTTTTCCAGTAGTCCTGTACAGATGTGAGAATTGGACCATAATGAAGGCTGAACACTGGAGAATTGACACTTTTGAATTGTGGTCCTGGAGAAGACTCTTGAGAGTCCCTTGGACTGCAAGGACATCAAACCAGTCAATCCTAAAGGAAATTAACTCTGAATATTCATTGGAAGGAATGACGCTGCAGCTGAAGAGCCAATGTTTTGGCCAGTTGATCTGAATAGCTGACTTATTGGAAAAAATCCTGATGCTGGGAAAAAATGAGGCCAAGAAACTTGTTACATGTATTCCTATTGTCTTAAAAAGTAAAAATATCCAAGCTGGTTAGTCAAGTAAATAGGGTTCTAGCCAACACTTGTTTTGCTCAGTTCTGTCTCTTACCACCTTTTTCACTATGCAAACAGTTTCACTATACTCCAGTACTGGAGGCTTTGTGACCGCCATCATTAATCTACTATACATCATGTCTTCCTTTTGCTTTTGTTGTCGTTTTGCTCATATTAACTAATAAAGGTACCCACTTTTTCAGACAGGTCTCTTTTAACCCCAACATAGAAATTCATGATATTTTTGAACCTAGACTTTAGTTCTGGTAATATCATTTACTGGGCTTCCCAGGTGGTTCAGTGGTAAAGAAATTTCCTGCCAAAGCAGGAGACATGGAGTGTATACTTGGGTCAAGAAACTCCCCTGGAGAAGTAAATAGCAAGAGACTACAGTATTCTTGCCTAGGAAATCCCATGAAAAGAGGAGCCTGATGGATTTCAGTCCATGGAGTCATAAAATAGTCGGATATAGCTTACGGATTAAACAGTGATAATAACATACCATTTACTTGGTGTTCAGTTAAGTTCAGTCACTCAGTTGTGTCAGACTCTTTGCGACCCCATGAATCGCAGCACGCCAGGCCTGCCTGTCCATCACCAGCTCCTGGAGTCTACCCAAACCCATGTCCATTGAGTCAGTGATGCCATGCAACCATCTCATCCTCTGTCATCCCCTTCTCCTTCTGCCCTCAATCTTTCCCAGCATCAGGGTCTTTTCAAATGAGTCAGTTCTTCGCATCAAGTGGACAAAGTATTGAAGTTTCAGCTTCAACATCAATCCTTCCAATGAACACTCAAAACTGATCTCCTTTAGGATGGACTGGTTGGATCTCCTTGCAGTCCAAGGGACTCTCAAAAGTCTTCTCCAACACCACAGTTCAAAAGGATCAATTCTTCTGTGCTCAGCTTTCTTCACAGTCCAACTCTCACCTCATACATGACCACTGGAAAAAGCATCGCCTTGACTAGACGGACCTTGGTTGGCAAAGTAATGTCTCTGCTTTGTAATATGTTGTCTAGGTTGGTCATAACTTTCTTGCCAAGGAGTAGGCATCTTTTAATTTCATGGAAGCAATCACCATCTGCAGTGATTTTGGAGCCCCCCAAAATAAAGTCAGCCACTGTTTCCACTGTTTCCCCATCTATTTGCCAAGTGATGGGACCAGATGCCATAATCTTAGTTTTCTGAATGTTGAGGTTTAAGCCAACTTTTTCACTCTTCTCTTTCATTTTTATCAAGAGGCTATTTAGTTCTTCACTTTCTGCCTTAAGGGTCATGTCATCTGCATATCTGAGGTTATTGATATTATTAGGTGTTAGACACTAAATATGTCTCTTATTCCCACTGGATTACTGTTTTCGCTCTAGAATTAAATAAATTTAGCAATTATGTTCAAACTACCTCACAATTGGGCCCATCTCACATGCAAGTAATGTAATGCTTAAAATTCTCCAAGCAAGATTTCAACAGTTTGTGAACTGAGAGCTTTTCGATGTTCAAGCTGGACTTACAAAAGGCATAGGAACCAGAGATAAAATTCCCAGTATCCGTTGGATCATTGTAAATCAAGAAAATTCCAGAAGCACATCTGCTTCTACTTCATTGACTACATTAAATCTTTTGACTGTATGGGTCACAACAAACTGAAAAATTCTTAAAAAGATGGGAATACCAGACTACCCTACCTGCCTCCTGAGAAACCTGTATGCAGGTCAAGAAGCAACACTTAGAACCAGACATAGAACGAAGGATTGGAAGCACATGGGGAAAAGAGTATGTCAAGCCTGTGTACTTCCACCATGATTATTTAACTTATATTCAGAGTATATAATGTGAAATGCCAGGCTGGATGAAGTACAATCTGGAATCAAGATTGTGAAGAGAAATATCAATAATCATAGATATGCAGATAATACCAACTTTATGGTAGAAAGTGAAGAGAAACAAAGAGCCTCTTGATGAAAGTGAAAGAGGAGAATGAAAAAGCTGGCTTAAAACTCAACATTCACAAAACTAAGATCATGGTATCTAGTCCCATCACTTCATGGCAATTAGCTGGGGAAACAATGGAACAGTGACAGACTTTACTTTCTTGGGCTCCAAAATCACTGCAGATGGTGACTGCAGCCATAAAATTAAAAGTTGCTTGCTCCTTGAAATAAAAAATTGACAAACCTAGACAACATATTAAAAAGCAGAGGCATTAATTTACCGACAAAAGTCCATCTAGTCAAAGCTATGGTTTTTCCAGTCGTGATGCATGGTTGTGAGTGTTGGATCATAAAGAAAAGCTGAGCGCCAAAGAATTGATGAACTGTGGGGCTGGAGAAGACTCTTGAGAGAGAGAGATCAAACTAGTCAATCTAAAGGCAATCAGTCCTGAGTATTTCTTGGAAGGGCTGATGCTGAAGTTGAAGTTTCAATACTTTGGCCACCTGATGCAAAGAACTGACTCTTTGGGAAAGACCCTGATGCTGGGAAAGATTGGAGGCAGAAGGAGAAGGGGACGACAGAGGAAGAGATGGTTGAATGGAATCACAGACTCGATGGACATGGATTTGAGCAAGCTCTGGTGATAGACAGAAAGCCTGATTTGCTACAGTCCATGGGGTCTCAAAGAATCAGACACAATTGAGTGACTGAACTCAGCTGAATAATAATTATTTATGCTCAATTTATTAGGTTTTTGTGAGAGTAAATGAGGATGCCAAAAATGTTACTTCTCCTTTAAAGGGCTATATTATTTAGAAAAATTACTAAAGTGATCATTGTTATATAGAAACTTCTGCTGGTATCTCTTCTAATTTACGCTTTCTGTTTTGCATTATTCGTTTGGAATAAAGTTTAAATAAAGCAGGAAAAAGAGTAGTAACTTGTTGATCCTTCAGTGATGACTGCCTTGCATAGATTCATTACATCAAATGTGTTTACATGTTTAAATGATTTGCTAGTGTGGACTTTTTAACCAAAAAATTCTAGAGAAGCTATAGTGGAAATTTGAATAAGTTCTGAGCATTTTTCTAGGTCTGTGGTTATTTTCAATAAGGTTTTTTTCTTATGAGGAGTAAATTGTGTATAGGCTAAAAGAAGTGAATTGTTATGGAAAGTAATGCTTTCTCTCTTCTTAAAATCATGGCACAGATAAATGCCGAATATGAAACAAAGTTGATTTATCTTTACATAATTTTCTTTGATATGATAATTCATTGGCATATACTCTTTAGCTTGCATTAATAGGAAAAAAAAAAGTCTTTTTTAAAAAACAATCTTTATTACAGCAAGAGTGGAACCAAAGTGAACAATACAATTCAGAAGATTATGACATTTCAATTTATGTTCATCAGTTCTGCCACTTTGTATGTTTCTGTGTGTGTGGTGAGGGGGAGCTGTTGTTAATGGGAGACTATTCATAAGTAGGGTCAGGAGATAAATGTGAAAACTCTCTGTCTTACACTCAATTTTACCTAAAACTACTCTGAAATATAATCTATCAAAATGCTTTCAAAAAAAGATTTTAAATAGTCTCTAAAATGCCCAAGTAATTTTTTTAATAAAAAATTTTACTTAAAAAAATAAATAAATAAACTTTTCCTTTAAGGGAAATAAAAGTATGGATGAAGACTTTTGATCAAATGCTCAAACCTCAAAGTAAAAATTAGCAGACTTGCTTGTAAATTTTAGGAGATTTAGGACTCAAAGAAGTGAAATACATGATGGAATTGTTTCTTATGACAAAATTGATAGGATTTTCTTGGGAGGGTGCTTTCAGATACAAAATCTTTATAAAGATTTATAAATTTATAATAAATTTAAATTTTATTCATTATTATATAAATGTACAATTTATATTGGAATTAATAGTATTTTGTTGATTTTTTTTCTAAGCAGCCTACTTCACTGAAGTAGGCTGTTATATATTTTTGGTTAAAAGTATTTTCTAGAGTCATTTATGTAGTATATCAAAGACCCAAATATCAAATTATAGTGTGTTGACAAAGAATAAGAGGCAAAACATAATAGCTGGAAGGTACTAAGTTTCAAGTCTGTCATGTTTACATTTGGATAATAGTTGTATATTTTATTAGTGGCATATAAAGTTAAATACAATCAAATCCTTTCAAGGTTCAAAGCACATTGAAAATTAGTTAGTGTGCTTTTGTTTTTCATTCTTCCAGTATTTATGTCTATTTTTTCTTCCACTGGAAATCATGTAAAAGGAGTTTATTTTTTTTTTTTTAAACACAAACAAAAGTATCAGCTGACTCTACCAATCATGATAGGTAATATAAATGTTGATGTACCCTTTCCTGGTTTCAGTTATTTCCTCTGATCTACATTTGTTGAAAGCTAAAAACTTCTCTAACAATTATCTATTTAGAAACTAACTAAATAAACTTATTTGCTATATTAAATGTTCACCCTGAAATTGGGGATTGTTGTAAAAGGAGAACATAATGTAAAGGGAGAAGAAAGAAGAACAGATGGCCGGTTGTTTCAATAATCCAAAAGAAATGTTTAAGTGCCATTAATCAGAAGGTAGCTGAAAACAGAATCAGAAATGGTCACATTCAAGAAATATTTTGGAAACTGTTTCAAGGAGGTTTCGTGATGAATTTATTACTGGGGTATAAAAGAGAGGGAAGTGAAGAAGAGAAAAAGAGGGAGGGAAAGAGAAAGGGAAGAAAGCAAACAATAAATAAACAAAGAAAGTGGGTGAGAGTGGCTACAGATATGTTGGTTTAATCAGCTGGAGGGTTGCTGTTGTCAACAATTGAGATGAATTTCAGTTTAAGGCGTATCCTTATTAAATATCAGTATGCAGCTATTATAGAAAATGAAGTACAATAAAAATAAGTTCAAAGGGGGACTTCAGAAGAAATACATAAATTTTGGGAACATTGGTTCACAGATGACATATAAAACTATGACAATTTAAGAGATCATCTAGGTAGTGGATAAAATTAATACACAAATAAAGAGAGGTTTAAAGAATAAGAATTGGAATGTTTCAAGGAAAATATTTTTAGGGATAAGAAATGTAATCAGAAATATAAACAGAAGAAAGGACTCTGATGAAATAGGAAAATCAGAGAATGCTATGTTCTAGAAATCATATAAAAATAGTTTTTAAAAGAGACAGAAGATATTAAGAAAAGGTGGCAAAAATACACAGAACTATATAAAAAAGATCTTCACGACCCATAATCATAATGGTGTGATCACTCACCTACAGCCAGATATCATGGAATGTGAAGTTAAGTGGGCCTTAGGAAACATCACTACAAACAAAGCTCATGGAGATGATGGAATTCCAGTTGGGCTATTTCAAATCCTAAAAAATTATGCTGTAAAAGTTCTGCATTCAGTACGCCAGCAAATTTGGAAACTCAGCAGTGGCCACAGGACTGAAAAAGTTCAGTTTTCATTCCAATCCCAAATAAAGGCAATCCCAAAGAATACTCAAACTACTGCACCATTGTACTCATCTCACATGCTAATAAAGTAATGCACAAAATTCTCCAAACCAGGCTTCAACAATACATGAACAATNGTTGTTTAGATAAACTTCACATAAAAGAATACATTTATGTATTATTATTATCCAGAAGGTAAAGAATCAAACTGAAGTCACAGGGCAGACTTCCATCCTGCAATTTAAAGAGATGGTATATAAAATATCCAGTGAAATCATCTTATCTGAAGCAAAAGTTGATGAACATACACTGCTAAGTACACTTTTATAAGAATTATAATGAAATGGTGCAGAATGAGTGTAGATTAATTTAAGACTGAGAAACTTCTTGGCACCACAGTTTTAGAAGGACTTCACACTACTGTAGGCATTATCACCTGGAACCTAACTATGTTATAGAAGTAAGGTGCCTAGGAAACTGCCCTTTCTATTGTTTCAGGCAATGGAAAGGGAAAAGTAACTGGAAATATGACCAAAGGGCTGTCCATAACAAATATGTTCTTTTCAAGCAAATTAACATTACTTAAAACTAAGTAATGACATTCAGTCCAATCATTTTATGGCAAGGAGAAAGAGAAGAAGTGGAAAAAATGACAGATTTTCTTTCCTTTTACTCCAAAATTACTGTATATGGTGACTGCAGCCATAAAAGTAAAAGATGCCTGCTCCTTAGAAGGGAAGCTATGACAGATCTAGACAGTGCATTAAAAAGCAGACACATCACTTAGCCAACAAAGGTCCATATAGTCAAAGCTATGGTTTTTCCAATAGTCATGTACTGATGTGAGAGTTGGACCATAAATGAAGCTGAACACAAAAGAATTAATACTTTCAAATTATGGTGCTGGAGAGGACTCCTGAGAGTTTCTTGGACTAAAAAGGAGAACAAATCAATGAATCCTAAAGGGAATCAACCCTGAATATTCATTGGAAGGACTGATGCTGAAGCTGAAGCTTCAGTACTTTGGCCACATGATGCAAAGAGGTCACAAAGAATTGGATCTGACTTAGTTACTGAGTGGCAGTAATAGCAAGAAGAATCACCTACATGTGACCTACCCTATAAAAAATATAAAATTAGTTTCTTTATAGCAATTTAAAGTAGGTTAGATACTTGAATCTACATAAATTAAAGAAATGCCAAGGAAGGAACAAATGAAGGTAAAATAAATGTTTTACTTTTCTTCTTCTTAATTAATTGACCAGAAAATTTAGCTCAAAATAATAATTGTAACAATATATTTGACTTTTAAGTGAAATTAATAGCAATAGTATTACAGAGTTGGCAGGGAGTAATTCAGAATACTCTGTTGTATGATATTAATACTACCTAAGAATTGGTGTAATGTTATCTGAAAGTGAACTTAGATTAGTTTTAAATATATATGGCAAAGTCTAGTGCAACTGCTAACAATAATATAATCAGATATAGCCAAGATTTGTCTATAAGAAAAAAAAAACTTTAGTCATAATAACACAAATAGATTAAAAGTAAATAAAATGAGAAATACATACCATGCTAACAGTAAAAATAATTGGAGTAGATATATTAATTTCAGAAAAATATTCACTATGCAGCTAATATTAGAGAATGAAAATACATGAGGAAAAACAAAAACGTATAAGGAAAAACAGACAAAACCATGCTATGTTTGTAGACTTCTATAGCCATTGAACAGAAAAAGGATATTAGATATAAACTTAGGAAATGTGATTAGTTTATACATTTTCAGTTCAGTTCAGTTCAGTTGCTCTGTCGTGTCTGACTCTTTGGGACCCCATGAACCTCAGTACGCCAGGCCTCCCAGTCCATCACCATCTCCTGGAGTTTACCCAAACTCACGAACATTGAGTCTGCAATGTAATCCAGCCATCTCATCCTCTGCCGTCCACTTCTTTGCCTGCCCTCAATCCCTCTCAGCATCAGGGTCTTTTTAACGGGTCAACTTTTCGCAGGAGGTGGCCAAAGAATTGGAGTTTCAGCTTTAGCATCAGTCCTTCCAATTAACACCCAGGACTGACCTCCTTTAGGATGGACTGGTTGGATCTTCTTGCAGTCCAAGGGACTCTCAAGAGTCTTCTCTATCACCACAGTTCAAAAGCATCAATTCTTTGGTGCCCATCTTTCTTTACAGTCCAACTCTCACATCCATACATGACCACTGGAAAACCATAGCTTTGGCTAGAAAGACCTTTGTTAGCAAGATAATGTCTCTGCTTTTCAATATGCTATCTAGGTTGGTCATAACCTTCCTTCCAAGGAGTAAGCATCTTTTAATTTCATGGCTGCAATCACCATCTGCAGTGATTTTGAAGCCCCCCAAAATAAAGTCTGACACTGTTTCCACTGTTTCCCCATCTATTTCCCATGAAGTGATGGGACCAGATGGCATGATCTTAGTTTTCTGAATGTTGAGCTTTAAGCCAACATTTTCACTCTTCTCTTTCATTTTCATCATTAGGCTTTTTAGTTCCTCTTCACTTTCTGCCATAAAGATGGTGTCGTCTGCATATCTGAGGTTATTGATACTTCTTCCAGCAATCTTGATTCCAACTTGTGCTTCTTCTAGCCCAGAGTTTCTCATGATGTACTCTGCATATAAGTTAAATAAGCAGGGTGACAATATCCAGCCTTGACGTACTCCTTTTCTTATTTGGAACCAGCCTGTTGTTCCATGTCCAGTTCTAACTGTTGCTTCCTGACCTGCATATAGATTCCTTTTAGTTAATGATAATTTATCATAATAAAATATACATAACAAGTCATGTTAATGTATAATATTAATGACAGAAACTGTATGTCAGGGGTGTATTTTATTAACGCTATACTCTGTTTTCATTTTTCTGAAAATCTAAAACTTATATAAAGGCTAAAATGTGTGAATAAAAACTGGAAAATAAAGTGAAAGCTTGTGAACACTGCAGTACTTATGTGTCATGTGGTGTTTTCCTGGTTGGGGGTGCTTGTGTCTGTGTTCTAGTTGATGGAGTTGGATCTCCTCTCTCTAGAGGGCCTTGCAGTGTCTAGTAGTAGTAGCTTTTGTGGTGTCTATGAGTTCAATGTGTCTTTGGGGAGGTCTTCTGGCTTTGGAGATGTTAGACATGTCTATTTCNAAGAGTCTTCTCTATCACCACAGTTCAAAAGCATCAATTCTTTGGTGCCCATCTTTCTTTACAGTCCAACTCTCACATCCATACATGACCACTGGAAAACCATAGCTTTGGCTAGAAAGACCTTTGTTAGCAAGATAATGTCTCTGCTTTTCAATATGCTATCTAGGTTGGTCATAACCTTCCTTCCAAGGAGTAAGCATCTTTTAATTTCATGGCTGCAATCACCATCTGCAGTGATTTTGAAGCCCCCCAAAATAAAGTCTGACACTGTTTCCACTGTTTCCCCATCTATTTCCCATGAAGTGATGGGACCAGATGGCATGATCTTAGTTTTCTGAATGTTGAGCTTTAAGCCAACATTTTCACTCTTCTCTTTCATTTTCATCATTAGGCTTTTTAGTTCCTCTTCACTTTCTGCCATAAAGATGGTGTCGTCTGCATATCTGAGGTTATTGATACTTCTTCCAGCAATCTTGATTCCAACTTGTGCTTCTTCTAGCCCAGAGTTTCTCATGATGTACTCTGCATATAAGTTAAATAAGCAGGGTGACAATATCCAGCCTTGACGTACTCCTTTTCTTATTTGGAACCAGCCTGTTGTTCCATGTCCAGTTCTAACTGTTGCTTCCTGACCTGCATATAGATTCCTTTTAGTTAATGATAATTTATCATAATAAAATATACATAACAAGTCATGTTAATGTATAATATTAATGACAGAAACTGTATGTCAGGGGTGTATTTTATTAACGCTATACTCTGTTTTCATTTTTCTGAAAATCTAAAACTTATATAAAGGCTAAAATGTGTGAATAAAAACTGGAAAATAAAGTGAAAGCTTGTGAACACTGCAGTACTTATGTGTCATGTGGTGTTTTCCTGGTTGGGGGTGCTTGTGTCTGTGTTCTAGTTGATGGAGTTGGATCTCCTCTCTCTAGAGGGCCTTGCAGTGTCTAGTAGTAGTAGCTTTTGTGGTGTCTATGAGTTCAATGTGTCTTTGGGGAGGTCTTCTGGCTTTGGAGATGTTAGACATGTCTATTTCCACAGCCACTTCAAAGTGGACCTCTTAGCATATTTTCACTGTTGCCAGCCCCCTACTTATTCCTGGAATCACTGCTGGTGCTTCTGCTCCCCATTCCCACCATGCACTGTTGGCCAAAGCTTGCTAAGTAGGGGCTTGTGTGGATCTTTTCTTGGCACCCCAACCTTGCTCTGTGTTGCGGAGACATGTGGGCTTCCCTAAGCACTCTGAGCTGCCCTCTGCATAATGGGTCTTGTGTGCACTTGTCTTGGCTCACTGGCCCTCCCTCTAGGTTGCAGGGCTTGTGTGTCCTTTTAGCTCCCCAGGCCCACCCTCTGTGTCACAAGAGTTGTGTGTGTTGGAGAGGTTTGTATGACTCCCAACTCTCAGCACCCCAGGCCTACCCTCTTCTTTGCAGGGCTTCTATAGGCTTATCTGGGTTCTGAGCCCACCATCTGATCATGGCACAGTCCGTGAGCTGTTCATGGGCTGAAAGTGCAGCTTTCTCTGTTATCTGGCCTCTAAGTCCCTGCTTGCACCAGTTTTCCAAGATTATGGAGCTCCCCTTTGGGTTCACCTGTGAGGGAGCTTCCCAGTCCACAAGGAATCCTGCTGTTTCAGGGCTCCTTCTCTTCATCAGGGCACAAGCTTCCATCCAAAAGTTCTCAATCTTTTCCCTTTTTATGTCTCCATCCTCTCTCCTACTTCATTTCAGGGAGCTTATCCTGTCCCCCTGGAGGTCTGGGGTCTTCTGCTAGAAACTAGAGGTTGCTTTGTAGGAGTTATCATGTATCTTGAGTTTTTGTTTTTGGGGGAGGCTGACAATCTCCCCACCTTCAGTTCAGTTCAGTTCAGTTGGTCACTCAGTCGTGTCCGACTCTTTGTGACCCCATGAATCGCAGCACGCCAGGCCTCCCTGTCTATCACCAACTTTCGGAGTTCACTCAGACTCACGTCCATCGAGTCGATATGCCATCCAGCCATCTCATCCACTGTCGTCCCCTTCTCCTCCTGCCCCCAACCCCTCCCAGCATCAGAATCTTTTCCAATGAGTCCACTCTTCTCATGAGGTGGCCAAAGTACTGGAGTTTGAGCTTTAGCATCATTCCTTTCAAAGAAATCCCAGGGCTGATCTCTCCCCACCTTACTCTTCCACTATTTTCTTCCACTTCTCTCTCTGAGAAAAATATTAATAGTACAGTCTAAAAGGACATTTTAATAAATTAAGATGTAAAAAGTGACTTAAATAAACTGAATAAAATGGAACTCTAAAAAACAGTAGCCAGAAATAAAAAAATCACTTTTACCCAAATATCTATTTTTTTATTGAGCATGATTTTAATCTTCCTGCCTTTTACTTTTCATGATTCTACTGCACATAAGTGATAATCTCTAGAAAATTATATAGTCTATATATAAATGATGTTCTGTAATAAGTATTTTGATTTTCTCATACAATTTTCTTTGTCAAAACTATTTTGTCCCATCTATTTCTTCTTACATTAGATATTTTTGCAATTTTTTCTCTCATTATAGCACTTTTTTGTATAATGGATTTCTTGTATTCTTGCCAGATATTTAAAATACAAAAGTATTAAAATAAGTTTTCTTAGAGCTTTCAATAAAGTCATTTTTCATTTTAGAGAGAATTTCTTTTATTTTATGTATTCATCATCATAATATCATTTTTTCTCTAATGATTTTTAATGAAGGAGGTTATATAGACATAGATATAGGCACAAATTTATTAAGATCCATTTATCCAACTATCTAAATTATACAATGTGTATTTATTTTTGATCTGGAATTTTAGAACCCTCTACATTCTTTTTTTTTTTTTAACATCTGTGAGGTTGCATATATTTATGGTGTACAATACCATTTAATTGTTGAGCATTATTTCATTGTATGGCTATACTATACCTTGCATATCTATGTTTGCATTGTTTTCAGTACTATTGCTACAAGTAAAGCTGTTTCTAATATTTGTGCTCAAATCTTTGCAAGGAGGGATGCTACAATTTCCTTAGGACAAAGGCCTAGAGGTAACCTGGTAATATGATTATATAGTTTTATATATACAAACTTCATACATACTATCACACACACACACACACACATATGTATAGTTTAATCAAACTAGAATCCGTGTATGTGTGTGTGTGTATATATATATATATATATATATATGCAAAATATTTAATTTTAAGAAATTACCAAAATGTTCTCAAGTGACTATACATATTTTATATCCCCACTTGCAGTGACAAAGTTCCAGTTGCTCTACAACCTTGATAATACCTTATGCCATCAAACTTTAATTTAAAACATTCTAATGTGCGTATAGTGATAACTCATAGATGTGTTAATTAAGAATTCTCAAATAATTAATGATGTTAAACATTCTTCCATGTGCTTAGCTTTCATCTATATAGTCTTTGATAAGTATGTATTCAAATAATGGTGCCATTTTAAAAGTGAGTTGTTCACTTTCCTATTACTAAGTTTTTAGAGTTAATATATTCCATCTAGTAAAGGCTATGGTTTTTCCAGTAGTCATGTATGGATGTGAGAGTTGGACTGTGAAGAAAGCTGAGCACCGAATAATTGATGCTTTGGAACTGCGTATTGGAGAAGACTCTTGAGAGTCCCTGCCAGGAGATCTAACCAGTCCATTCTAAAGGAAATAAGTCCTGGGTATTCATTGGAAGGAATGATGCTAAAGCTGAAACTCCAATACTTTGGCCACCTCATGCTAAGAGTTGACTCATTGGAAAAGACTCTGATGCTGAGAGGGATTGGGGGCAGGAGGAGAAGGGGATGACAGAGGATGAGATGGTTGGATGTCATCACCAATTCGATGGACGTGAGTTTGAGTGAACTCCGGAGTTGGTGGTGAACAGGGAGGCCTGGCGTGCTGCAGTACATGGGGTCGCAAAGAGAAAGACACGACTGAGTGACTGAACTGAACTGAACTGAACTGAATGCATTCTGGATGAAAATCCTTTTTCAGATATAAGACATATAAATATGTCATTCTAATTTATGATTTTTCTTTCTGTCTCCTCATAGCATCTTTTGAAAAGTTTTAAATTTTGATGAAATCCAGCTTTTTCTTTTTGCTTTTTTAATTA
Source organism: Neotragus moschatus (assembly GCA_006410615.1). Taxonomy (NCBI): domain Eukaryota; kingdom Metazoa; phylum Chordata; class Mammalia; order Artiodactyla; family Bovidae; genus Neotragus; species Neotragus moschatus. The sequence goes on from SJYA01001587.1 coordinate 40,842, forward strand.
CTATTATTATTTTACTTTACAATATTGTATTGGTTTTGCCACACATCAACAAGAATCTGCCATGGGTGTACACGTGTTCCCAATCCCGAACCCCCCCTCCCACCTCCTCTATCCCCACATCATCCCTCCGGGTCATCCCAGTGCACCAGCCCCAAGCATACTGCAACCTGCATTGAACCTAGACTGGTGATTCATTCCTTATATGATATTATACGTTTCAATTACATCTCCCAAAGCAAAAGAGACACAGATGTATAGAACAGTCTTTTGGACTCTGTGGGAGAAGGAGAGGGTGAAAATTCAGCTTTTTTAAAACAAATATGTGCATCATGCTTTTGTTGTCATGTTTTTAAATATTTGTTTAACTCTAGATTAAAAAAAAAACTTTTCATACTTTTCTTCTGGAATTATAATGGGTTTATGTTGAGGTATATGATTTATTTTTATTTAGGTATTATGGGGGGTGAAAAGTACAGATATAAATTCATATTTTTACACATGAATATCCAATTTGGACATCTTATGTGAAGAGATAACTCCTTAGAAAAGACCCTGATGCTGCAAAAGATTGAAGGGAGGTGGAGAAGGGGATGAAAGAGGATGAGATGGTTGGATGACGTCACTGACTTAATAGAGATGAGTTTGAACTCTGGGAGGTGGTGAAGGACAGAGAAGCCTGATGTGCTGCAGTCTGTGCATGGGGCCTCACGGAGCTGGACACGACTGAGCAATTGAACAACAACAACAATCCAATTAGTCTTGACTTCCCTGGTGGATCAGTGGGGAAGAATCTGCCTGTAAGGCAGGAAATGTGAGTTTAATCCCTGAGTAAGGAAAATACCTTGGACATGGAAATGACAACCCACTCCAGTATTCTTGCCTAGGAAATCCCATGAACAAGAGGAGCCTGGGAGGATACAGTCCAGTTCAGTTCAGTTCAATTGCTCAGTCATGTCTAACTTTTTTCGAAGTCCCATGGACTGCAGTTCACCAGGCATCCTTATCCATCACCAACTCCTGAAGCTTACTTAGACTCATATCCATTGAGTCAGTGATGCCATCCAATCATCTCATCCTCTGCCTTCCCCTTCTCCTCCCACTTTCAATCTTTCCCAGCATCAGGATCTTTTCAAATGAGTCAGTTCTTCACATCAGGTGGCCACAGCATTACAGTTTAACTTCAGCATCAGTATTTCCAATTAATATTCAGGACTGATTTCCTTTAGGATGGACTGGTTGGATTTCCTTGCAGTCCAAGGGACTCTCAAGAGTCTTCGCCAACACCACAGTTCAAAATCATCGATTCTTTGGCACTCAGCTTTCTTCACAGTCCAAATCTCACATTTGTACATGACCACTGGAAAAACCATAGCCTTGACTAGATGGATCTTTGTTGGCAAAGTAATGTCTCTGCTTTTTAATATGCTGTCTAGGTTGGTCATAACTTTTCTTCCAAGGAGTAAGCATCTTTTAATCTCATAGCTGCACTCACCAATTCTGAAGCAGAACTGTGTTTGAGTGTCACCTGTGGGGGTATGGTTCCGCAGTGGACTGCCACAGGGACAGGGTCTCTGGGTGCAGCAGACTTGAGTATGGCATAAGCCCTCTTGGAGGAGGTTGCCATTAACCCTACCAGAGAGCTGTCAGAACTTACACAGGACTGGGAAGTAGACTCTTGGAGGGCACAAACAAAACCTTGTGTGCACTAAGACCCAGGAGAAAGGAGCAGTGACCCCACAAGTGACTAACTCAGACTTGCCTGTGAGTGTCCAGGAGTCTCCAGTGGAGGTGTGAGTCGGTGGTGGCCTGCTGAAGGGTTGGGGGCACTGAGTGTAGGAGGACATGGGATGGGATCTTTTGAAGGAGGCCACAATTATCTTCTTTACCTCCACCATAGATTGGCCCCAGGTAAATAGCAGGGAGGGAACACAACTCCACCCATCAACAGAAAATTGGGTTAAAGATTTACTGTGCATTGCCTAGCCCATTAGTACAAGACCCAGTTTTCTGGGTCAGTCAGTCTCTTCCATCAGAAAGCTTCCATAAGCCTCTTACCCTTCTTCATCAGAGGGCAGATGGACTGAAAATCACCATCACAGAAAACTAACCAATTTAATCACATGGACCACAGCTTTGTCTAACACAATGACACTATGAGCCATGCTGTATTGGGCCACCCAAGACGGATCGGTCATGATGGAGATTTCTGTCAAAATGTGGTCCACTAGAGAAGGGAATGGCAAGCCACTTCATCAATCTTGCCTTGAGAACTCCATGAACAGTATGAAAAGGACAGTCCATTGGGTTGCAAAAGAGTCAGACAGGACTTAGTGACTAAACAGCAACATCCAATTGGTCTAGCAAATAATCCTCTCCATAATTGCCTTGGCAACTTAGCAAAAATCAATTAACCATATTTGTGTGGCTCTTTACCAGATTTTCTATTCTATTCCATAGAAATATTTGTCTAGCTTTATTGTTTTTCTCTCTGCAACTTTAAAGTTTCCTTTCCTTTTATATAATGCACTTTAAATGTGTTCTTCATTTAATTGAACTAGAATATATGTATTGTTTTTTGTTATATATTATTTTGCTACAAAAGCATCAACCTCATCATGATTTTCACAATTTTTATCAAAAATCAATCATAAAATTTTGTTATTTGCAAAATTTGATTATAGTTAATTCCCCTACACAGTTCTAACTATACTTGTTTCATATGTTTAGTGTTTTTAAAGTAGCAGACAATACATTTTTCCTGTGATATTCAATGACTTTTGCTCTATTTATCAGTTTAACAAGTTTCTTTTCAATTTTTTATCACTGGTCATTGTTAAATTCTTATTCATGTTTCATTAACTTTTCTTATTAATTTTATCATTCATTGAGTTGTATGTAGATAATATGTATTTTTTTTCTTTCAGGAATTTTAAATTAATTACAGAAGCATAGATAATTGCCACATTTAAGTTTCTTAAGAAATATACCCATCCCACTTTTCACATTTTCTTTTTTCTCAGATTTTGTAGGTTAGATAATATAGGTCATTCATTCTTTATGTTAACTATTCCTAAAAACTTGATGTTATTGCTTTTAACTTAACTTGTATTTGCATTTATATTATATTTAACAAATTATTCATGATTTTTTGATGTGTAGCTTTTTTAGGAAATCTAAGATTTAAGATACAAATAAAATTAAATGTTTATAAAAATCAAATAGTTGCATTATTTACCCTTCTGCTTCCTTAGCAATAATATTATTGGCATTGAAAGTTTTTCTTTATTCAGACTATAAATTCATTTTGAAAACTTGTTACAACTACCTTTGTTCAAGTATTTTTATATCAATTTTATTTAAATGCCATTGTAAAAGAAGTGGTGTCTTATACACGGTAAAATATTAATTCCTTATACTTCAAAGTTCATAATATGAAAACAAACCTCCCAATTTTTATTTATACTTTAGAGTCAGCATACAAATATCTCTTTAAAAAGCAGTCTTAAGAAGATCTTAAGTTGTCTTCAGCAATTAATGAAAAACTACATTTTTGTGTAAGATAAAGTATAGATCTTTTCACATGGTTCACATGCTCAGTAATCAAACAGGGCACAGTTGAATACAAAACAAAGATGCAGAAAAATGACTCTAATTACTGTTATATAAATATTAATTCTAATAATAATAAGATTTTCATAAATTTTTGATGAAAATAATGAAAAAAAAATTTGGTTGCCATGTAAATAAATCTTCACACAAAAAGCATCTAAGTTTTTACTGTTTACAAATAAATTGGTAAATAAATTATTGTTTATTCAATTAATGAACCAATCAGCATGACGTAAAAGAACTTAAGTTCTTAATAAAGAAATATCATAGAGATAATGATATGAAAACAATTTATAAAATAGAATAAGAAATGAAGTAATGGTAATATTTTTTACTTAAAATACTAAAGGGAGTGAAGCAGTCCAGGTAAAAGGAGATGAAAATTTAAATGAGACTTTAAGATTAGTTACATTTTGGGTTGACAGAAACAGAGATGTAAAACTATACATAGTAATTAGAAAAAAAGTAAACATGTAATTGTGGAATTTACAAAGTAAAATTATTTGGTTTCATAAGGGAAAAAGGGAATGGCAAAAAAAAAACAAACAGCAAAGCTTTTAAGATACAGCTATGTTTTAGAAAACCTTATATGTGAAGTGATGTTTGATTTTATTTTGAAAGCTAGTGATTCTTAACATTTCTTTATTGTTGTGTAGTTGCTAAGTCTTGTTTACCTCTTTTGTGACCCCATGGACTCTAACCTCCCAGGCTCCTCTGTCCATGGAATTCCCAGGCAAGAAAACTGGAATTGATTGCCATTTCCTTCTTGAGGGGATCTTCCAGACCCAGAGATTGAACCCCTGTCACCTGCATTTGCAAGCAGCTTCTTTACCACCAAGCCACCAGGGAAATCCATTTCTTTAGTCATAGATATTGTTTGAGGATCTGATCAAAGTTACTGATGGTTCTACTGATGGTTCTAATGCTGATATTTGTATGCTACAGATGACTCTTGCTGGCCTATAGATGTTAATCCCTACCTTTTTAGAAATTTTGTGAACCAGCTAGCATTAACTACTTGAAACAGGTAGTTGTGGAAGTATTACTGCTATGGAATTAGGCAATAATAAAATTTGGCTTGTTTGCTATTTTCTCCCTTACTCTAACTCCTTTCTCTTCCTACTCATCTTCCTTTATACTCTCTCTCTCTCTATCTCCCTCTTCCTCTCTGTCTCTTCATTTCTCAATTTAAAAAATTATTTATTTATTTTTGTAGTGGAAAGCCAGTTGTTAGTCATTTACTAGACTGCTGATTTTTTAATTATCAAATTTTATTTACAGTTTCATATTTTACAGTACAAGATGGTTGGATGGCATCACCAACTCAATGGACATGAATGTGAACAAACTCTGGGAAATGGTGAAGAACAGGAAAGCCTGGCATGCTGAAGTCCATAGGGTCGTGGAATCGAACACAACTGAGTGACTGGAAACAACATATATTTAAGATTTTGCAAGCAACATTACATTATGCATTTTTCATAAAAGTTTTGAAATGCTACATGGATTTATTCTGTTTATTTGATTGCAAGATTAAGAATCATTCTATACTTATTTAGGAGTCATTGGATTATTAAGTTAAAAGCTATATTACTAAACTTAGTAAAGTTAAAATAATCTAGCAATGCAGTTTAAATTTCTTGTAGGATAGAGAGAAATAATTCAGGCTCACAAGCTGTAATTTTATTGTGATAAGTTCAGATTGAGTTGCTGTTTACTTAACCTATCATTTTGTAGTACTTATTTTGTTACCAAATGTTGTAATAATCACTGTAGGCACCTTATTTCCTTTTACTACGCAGCAACCCAATATGTCAGATACAAGGATCTCAAATTTACAGAGATGTTAACTGGGTCTTAAAACTGGAAGTAACTTCTTGATATTTATGGTTCACACCCTGTAGAGCCTGTACTTGAACCAAATTTAGTTTAAAACAATATGTTCCCAAGGCCATAAATGAATGGGAAGGCTTTGCACCTAATCAGACGACTCCAAAATAGATCAAACCTTCTTTACAGAAGAAGCATGATGTCATAAATGAAACTTGACCAGTCAGGATGCAGTTTTAGAGGGGAGGCAAATGATTTCAGTTTAAGTTTCAATAAAGTTGAAGTATACACGTAGGAAATTTCAGAGTTCTCAGGGTTAGAGCTTGTTGCACATCTTCATGTTCAGATGCTCAGTTGTGTCTGACTCTTTGTGACATCATGGACCTTAGCCCACCAGGCTCCAATGTCCATGGAATTTTCCAGGCAAGAACACTGGAGTGGGTTGCCATTTCCTTCTCCAGGCGATATTCCCTATCCAGGGGTTAAACCTGGGTCTCTTGCAGTGCAGGTGGATTCTTTACCAACTGAGCCAGAGCTTGTTCTAATCCTTTCCTATTAGAATATAGATCAAACATTTACATTGTAAATGTTTCTCACATTTCAAACCAGAAGAAGCAATAACAGAACGAGTAATTTAGCAGAATTTGGTTAAAAGGAAAGCCACTGTATCCAAGGTAGGGAATATTGAATAGTTTTCCAATCATTTCTTTTTTGCTACTCTCATTAACTCTGAGAAGACAGGCAACAAGATTAGGAATCACTAAGGTTCTCATTTATCTTCATGTATGTACCTAGTTCCTAAAGAGTTTTTGACCCATGAAAATTGTTCACTATATGACAGTTAAATGGATTATTATTCATATTTTTAATTGATAAAAAAAATCAGGTTTTCCTGAGTTCACTGAACTATGAATCACAGGAAGCAGAATTTAAAGCAAATTCAGCTCTGAAGTTCAGGATTTTACACATCAGCTGGCAGACTTAAGTTTCTGAACCAGCCTGTGCTCCCCAAAGCCTTGAGGATGATGACCTATTCTCCTTCCTGTCTCATGCGATTTTCATTTGCTCTTTTGTCAGATGGCATCAATTCAATAAATTAAAGAAAACAGATGGAGAGGCACATCAAGCCGGCATTACACAATTCACTAAAGTAATTAAGCAATTACTTGCAAGAACACATTCCTCCCTCAAATATAATAATGTGTTGCATTATCAACATTTTTCTTACAGAGGATTAAGAGCATTAAGAAAATTAGGCATCATTAAAAGGCTTGCCATAAAATTACATAGTAAATTATTAAAGTTAAACCTTTTTTGCTTCATCAGTGGGTTTTTGTTCTTTTATTTAGTAGGGATCAATTTAGTGAAGGGGAAAATAAAATGAAGAAAAATGGAAAACCAAAGAGACTGGCATGGGTTTATCATGCCAGAGATTAGTGGCAAGCTTCCAATGGGTGCTATAAAAACCTTACTTAGAGGCCTCTTTTCTATAAATTATCTAGCAACACAAATTGAAAATGAAAAAGAAAAGAGAGCCTCATCTGTGAAACCAATGCTGACACACAAATTACTTTTTAGCATTCTCCAAAGCAAACCAGCTGCTACCTAGAAGCTGAAGGTAATCTTTACCAGAGGAACACACATATACACACACATCCACTGTGTTATGTCTTTGCATTGCATGAGTAAAGACAGAGGAAAAAGAGAGGTGAGTTACTGACAGTTACGGGAGCACAGGCTGACACAGAATTGTCACTTGTTTCTATCAGGCCTGAGGAACTTTAATCCCTAAGCATCAGATGGCACCCAGAGGTAAAACTAGTCCTTTTTTCCACTTTCCTTAATGCCAGTGGTTCTGATTTCAAAGCACTGCAGAGGAATCAACTTATATATATCTGTAAAATGACTGATAGGTTTGCAGGTTAGCATGACAACGATCACTTCTAATAGATTCAGTTCAGTTCAGTTCAGTCACTTAGTCGTGTTCGACTCTTTGCGACCCCATGAATCGCAGCACGCCAGGCCTCCCTGTCCATCACCAACTCCTGGAGTTCTAATACATTAGCAATACTTTATTAGCATAAATCTTATCACATGGTCCTTACCATTGCCTCCAAAATGGGAAACATTGGGTCATTGATTCAAAGACAAAACAAACAGAAAAACTGTCAAATGATCCTTGAACCTCACATGATATTACAAAAAGTGTGGTTATCTTGTCATCAGAGAGCATTCTCTGAAGAAGAGATCCTTCATGTGACCAGATAATATTTACTGTGAGTATCAGTAATATAATGGGGAGTTTAGATTTCATATGCAGCTATTAAACATGTGATTTAGACAGAAACCAAATATATTAATGAAAATCTGAATGAAGTCACTCTTATTCTCTGCATATCTCTACCAGGTAGAATACTGAGAACACATATCTTTTAGAAATTTTAGAGAATAGAAAGATGAAGAAAGAATAGTAATGTTCAGACAATGAATCTGTTCTATAATAATTTGTGAGGGAGAAATCAGAGAGGTAGAGAGGGTCACTACTTTTTGTCTTTTAAGCATTATTTCTTAAAATATCTGTTTTAATAAAGTATCACTTAGATTAACTTTGTGGAAGAGCCTTTTTGCAACTAGATTTTTCAAAAGTGTAATAGGCAAAACTTAAAACAGTGCTTCAACCAATGATGATACATGTTGTGCCATGGATTGCTAGCACCAATATCATTACAGAGCTGTATAGACAAATGTATTATTTTGGTCTCACATTCTTAATTAGATAAAATTGGTGTGGAAACCAGCAAACTAGGAACTGGAATTAATGTTAAATGCTATTATTTTTCTTAATTATTAATAAAGTATTTCCATCAATATGTGTTGAGAAAAAACTAGTGTACACATAGTTTATTCATTTGAAAACACCCTGACCTATTCAATAAATTAGATAAGGCTTTAAGAATGCAAAACCAATATAATACTGTAAAGTAATTAGCCTCTAATTAAAACAAATAAATTTAAATTACAAAATTAAAAAAAAAGAATGCTTAGTGAAATAAAGCAGACTTCCTCAGAATCCTCTAGTAACCTAGACAAAAAGGATCCAAGACAGCTAGCTTAGTCAGAAAGACAAACTGAGAACTATTCCTGAAAAGGAAGAAAAGTGCAAAGATGACAAGATGTTCAGAGAAACACAAAAGGTGCCATTTGCACTATCTGAAAAACAAAAGGGACTGTGTGCTATTTTGGCAGCTTTGAAATTTAGACCTGAAAAATACAAAGACCATCAATATCACTCTACTTGAATCATCATGCTGAATAACTGTGAAACATCTATCTCCTTATATTACTGATATTCATATCCATATTGTGTGATCACATATAGCTTCTCTTTTCAGCAAAATGCTTTCTTGTGTTAAAACCAGCATATATATTCTTCCATGGGAGTGAATATGAACAGGCTTTGGGTGTGGTGAGCAAGAGGATTAAGGTATGAATTTTTCTACTGAATTCAACTCTGAATTTTACTTAGAATAATCAGAAACAATCCTTAAATTCTGAACATCTAAAATCAAGTTGCTTTTTTGTAAAACTTAAATGTCACATTTACTTTAAACTAAAGATTGTTAAGGTTGTGACTGTCTGAATCAAGTTGATGAGTACAGAACTGTTGTGCTAAATTGAATCACTGAAGAACTGAATCAAAAGCCACCTAAAACTTTCTGTTCTTTTTAGCATATTTTCGGCTTAATTACCAAAAATAGTTTCAAATCGTTTGTTCAGTTAGACACATTATAATATATAAAAGTAAAGAACCTGAAGGAAAAAATCAATATGTAAACTTCAGCAGACGAAAACCTAAAGAAATATAATTTAAAAGTAATTGAAAAGAAAATTAGGAACTGATGTGAAATGTTATTGTTATTTAGTCATTAAGTTATGTCTTACTATTTGTGACCCCATGGACTGTGACCTGCTAGGCTCATCTGTTCATGAGATTTTCCAGACAAGAATTCTTGAGTGGGTTGCCATTTCCTTCTCCAGAAATATTATTTTTTTGATCTAAATTATTAATAAAGAATTCCCACAAATCTATGTTGTGAAAAGGTTATTGTACTCATTGTCTGTTCATTTGAAAACACCCTGATTTATTCAATACGTTAGATGAGGCTTTGAGATTGCTTAGTGAAACAAAATAGACTTCTTCAGAATCCTCCAGGTTAAACTAAAACAGCCCAAGACAGCTAGCTTAGTCAGAAAGACAAAGCAGCTGCTGTGAATCTTGAGAGGAAAAAAGAAAAATAAAATTGAATCCAAATAAAGTAATGATTTTATGATGTTGAAACTGTTAACTGGAAGATGCTGAATATTCATTGGAAAGACTGATGCCGAAACTGACGCTCCAGTACTTTGGCCACCAGAAGAGAAAAACTGACTCATTGGAAAAGACCTTGAGGCTGGGAAAGATTGAGGGAAGGAGGAGAAGGGGAAGACAGAGAATGAGATGATTGAGTGGTATCATCAATTCAATGGACATGAGTTTGAACAAACTTGGGGAGAGTTAAGGACAGGGAAGCCGGGCATGCTGCAGTCCATGGGGTCCCAAAGAGTCAAATATGACTGAGTGACTGAAAAACAACAACAGCAATATGATAACGATCACTGTCTGAGATCTAAAGACTTATACTTGATTTCAAATTTTCAATTGATTAAGGACCACATTCTTACTTATGAAGAGATAAATATATTTGCTATTCTGTTCCTGTAGAATTCAAAGATAGGACAGGTGAACAATATTTCTTCTGTGTTACACCTGTGGGATGCAGCTTGGAGTTCTGAAGGCCAGGATTAGGTGGTAAAGTGAGAAATTTAAGCTCAGATTGTGTCAGAAAAGAGAGAATAAACTTCTTCCAGTAAAACACCAGCCCATTATCTAAAGAGCTTAAAACAAAACAAAAAAATATCGTTCACTCACATCATATGTTCATTGTAGGTGAGCAGATATACCTTGCTAAACATCATCTTACAAAAATCAGACAGATAAATGCTCTAATAGGAAACAAGTTTAGTGTGTATGTATATATATATATATATATATATATATATCAGACAGTCAGTTCAGTCACTCAATTGTGTCTGACTCTTTGTGACCCCATGGACTGCAGCACCCCAGGCTTCCTTGTCCATCACCATCTCCTGGAGCTTGTGCAAACTAATGTCCATTGAGTCAGTGATACCATCCAACCATCTCATCCATCAACTTACCCTTCTCCTCCCTTTAATCTTTCCCAGCATCAGGGTCTTTTCTAATGAGTCAGCTCTTCTCATCAGGTGGCAAAATTATTGGAGCTTCAGTTTCAGCATCAGTCCTTCCAATGAATATTCAAGACTGATTTTCTTTAGGATGGACTGATTGGATCTCCTTGGAGTCCAAGGGACTCTCAAGAGTCTTTTCCAACACCACAGTTCAAAAGCATCAACTCTTTGACTCTCAGCTTTCTTTATGACATCCATACATGTGAGATTTAGCTTTGACTAGATGGACCCTTTTTGGTGAAGTTATGTCTCTGCTTTTTAAAACGCTGTTTAGGTTTGTCACAGATTTTCTTTCAAGGAGCAAGCATCTTGTAATTTCATGGCTGCAGTCATGATCTGCAGTGATATTGGAGCCCAATAAAATAAAGTTTGTCACTGTTTCCATCTTTTGTCCATCTATTTGCTGGGAAAGGATGGGACCAGATACCATAATTGTTGATTTTTGAATGCTGAGTTTTAAGCCAGCTTTTTCACTCTTCTCTTCACTTTCATCAAGAGGCACTTTGGTTCTTCTTTGCTTTCTGTTATAAGCATGATCATATCCCACTCACTACTCTTGCCTGGAAAATGCCATGGACGGAGGAGCCTGGTAGGCTACAGTCCATGGGGTCGCTGAGAGTCAGACATGACTGAGCGACTTCACTTTCTCTTTTTGCCTTCATTCATTGGAGGAAGAAGATATGACCACTGAACTTACGACAGGGACTGTTTCCTATCCTAGGTAAGCTAGCCTTTCTGATTTACATATGAGGAATTTGAAAGACCTTGGAGAGCCCTCAGTTATGTCAAGTTTATTTTTTCAAGCTTAACTTGTTTATTTTCTGGTTAGCTTCTGAAATACTTAGGATATTTTCGAAATGTCCCACAGGTGTAACCTGGATTCTTGGCATCTCTTACTTTGCATTACATTTTTTCTAATATAATGGGAAGGAGACTACTTCCAAACTGGTATCAGGAAGATAATAAATATGAGAGGCTCTATCTGGGCATTGGCAAGGGAACACTAGTATGGTAAAGGGATGCATGCATGCTTTGGTAGAGTGGTGAAACAGTTGAATAAATAATGTTCTCATGGTTCTGGGGACACAGCAAGAGGAAAGTGGAACTAATAGACACAGAATCTGTGGAAAATACTCTTTGCCTTCCCATAATTAATAATAACTCTGAACATTTATCAAGTGCTTATCTATGGCAGGATCTGTGGAAAGTGATATACTATGCATTTTTAAAATTTATTTCTTAATTGGAGGAAAATTGTTTTACAATGTTGTGTTTGTTATGAGGTCAGTCATATTATATACACAAAAGGAGAATAGAGCAAGACAATGTTAAATAAGTTTCCAGAGAACACAAAGATAGTGATAGACCCAGAATATTAATCCAGATAGACAGAGTCCAGAATTGACTGGAGTGTGTACTGTAAGGTGAATGGGAGGTAAAAATAAATGGTGTCAAACTTAAATAGATGACTTGATGTGGAGAATCAGGTAAAGATAGACACATGGAGTGTGTAAAAAAAAGTGAGAGAATTCACATTTAGTAGCTTGGGAGGAGTCAAGAGACACTGAATAATGAAAATTAATGTGATGACAATGCATATTTTCTCTCATCCCCAGAAGAGTTGTACAATATGTCAGGATGTGTGACTATACACCAGTCTATATTCTTTAAGATTTGTGTACTAAGGAGTCATCACCACCCAAATAACATTCTGTTAAACTTAGTCTGGTACATGGGGAAGGGAGGGAGGTTCAAGAGGAAGATGATATGTTTATAATTGTGGTTGAGTATTTGTGGAGTTTCCCTTGTGGCTCAGTGGTAAAGAATCTTCCTGCCAATGTAGGAGATGCAGGTTTGATCTCAGGGATCAAGAAGATCCCCTGGAAAAGGAAATGGCAACCCACTCCGGTATTCTTGCTTGGGAAACCCATGAACAGAAGAGCCTGGTGGGCTACCGCCCATGACACCACAAAGAGTTAGACACGATTTAGAGAATGAGAATGCAAGCACTCATGGCAGAAACCAATACAACTTTGTAAAGAAATTTCCTTCAATTAGAAAATAAAGTAAATAGTTGAACAATCTGATACATAAAAGTCCAAATTCAAGTTATTCTTTTAATTAAATTTTAAGGCTTAAAGCTATTTTATTGAGAGCTTGATATAATTTTGGTCATGATCCTCATTCAGCAAAGATTATTTTAAAAAGAATACAACAAAAATAGAATAGAAATTAATAATCTAAAGTACTATAATAAAGTACTATAATAAAACTACAAGCAATTATGACAATAAGGAAATAGGACTAGAACTTCTATGGATAAAGAAATCAAGACACTCAAGGCTATTTGGTTAATGGTAGAGGCAGAAAGTGACTTAGCAATTGAGTTTAAAGATTCCAGTCAGCCTTGCATACACTTAAATAGACATTTAAGAGATAGGCAGATGAAAGAGGCAATGTAAGAAAAGATTTATATCAGGAATCACAGTAAAATAATGATTAAAATATAGATGCATATATGAAATAAATCAATTTTGAAAAGTATAACTAAAATATGGAGTTTTACTTAATATTATTTAGAAGATATGTGCTGAGTGGGGCAAGAAAGAGCTACAAACTAATAAATAAATAAGTGTTTATCTCAGTAAGCATCAGAGTAAATATTGAAAGGTAAGCTGGGAATTTTGGTATAGGGTTTAGGCATGAAAGGAGAGGCCTTTCCAAAAGTAATAGCTATTCAAAGGTTGTAAATGTGAGTAACTGGAGCCTATAGTGGTGGCTAAGTGGTAAAGAACCTGCCTGCAAAGCATGAGCCACAGGAGACATGAGCTCAATCCCCGTGTCTGGAAAATCCCCTGGAGGAGACCATGGCAACCCATTCCAGTATACTTGACTGAAGAATCCCACAGACAGAGGAGCTTGGTGGACTACAGTCTGTAGTGTCACAAGTAGTTGACATGACTGAAACAACATAGCACGCGCACACACACACACACACAAGCACGCACATAGAGGGAGAATGTATTTGGGACTTTGACCCAGTGACATTCCCAAAGTGAAATCAATGACTAGCAGTTACTTATTCATATTTTCAGGAAATTATACACAATTTTCAGACTCAAGATTTCCAAGCAAAACAATACCACTTATAATAGACAGTCTTAATGATAAGGACCAAAATCTTTGTGCAGACTTATATTTAAGTAAATGAACATACTAAAAGGTTTAATTTAGCTTATTGAAGGAAATTTCCAAAAGATTGTTCACTTGATAAACAGGATAAAACATATCCCTAAGTAGACAATTTAATGAAATGCTAATAGAATATACTAGAGCTAACCAATGAATATAGTAAAGTTGCAGGATACAAAATCAACACACAGAAATCCCTTGCATTCCTATACACTAATAATGAGAAAGTAGAAAAAGAAATTAAGGAAACCATTCCATTCACCATTGCAACGAAAAAAATAAAATACTTGGGAATATATCTACTTAAAGAAACTGAAGATCTATATATAAAAAACTATAAAACACTGATGAAAGAAATCAAAGAGGACACTAATAGATGGAGAAATATACCATGTTCATGGATNTTAAAAGATTCTGCAAAACAAAGGAAACTATAAGCAAGGTGAAAAGACAGTCTTCAGAATGGGAGAAAATAATAGCAAATGAAGCAACTGACAAACAACTAATCTCAAAAATATACAAGCAACTTATGCAGCTCAATTCCAGAAAAATAAATGACCCAATCAAAAACTGGCCCAAAGAACTAAATAGACATTTCTCCAAAGAAGACATACAGATGGCTAACAAACACATGAAAAGATGCTCAATATCACTCATTATTAGAGAAATGCAAATCAAGACCACAATGAGGTACCATTTCACACCAGTCAGAATGGCTGCAATCCAAAAGACTGCAAGCAATAAATGCTGGAGACAGTGTGGAGAAAAGGGAACCCTCTTACACTATTGGTGGGAATACAAATTAGTACAGCCGCTATGGAGAACAGTGTGGAGATTCCTTAAAAAATTGCAAATAGAACTGCCTTATGACCCAGCAATCGCACTGCTGGGCATACACACTGAGGAAACCAGAATTGAAAGAGACTCATGTACCCCAATGTTCATCGCAACACTTTTTATAATACCCAGGACATGGAAAAAACCTAGATGTCCATCAGCAGATGAATGGATAAGAAAGCTGTGGTATATATACACAATGGAATATAGCCATTAAAAAGAATACATTTGAATCAGTTCTAATGAGGTGGATGAAACTGGAGCTGATTATACAGAGTGAAGTAAGCCAGAAAGAAAAACATCAATACACCATACTAACACAGATATATGGAATTTCGAAAGATGGTAATGATAACCCTGTATGCGAGACAGCAAAAGAGACACAGGTGTATAGAATGGACTTTTGGACTCTGAGGGAGAGGGAGAGAGTGGATGATTTGGGAGAATGGCACTGAAACATGTATACTCTCATGTAAGGAGTGAATCGCCAGTCTATGTTTGATACAGGATACAGAATGCTTGGGGCTGATGCATGGGGATGATCCAGAGACATGATATGGGGTGGGAGGTGGGAGGGGGGTTCAGGATGGGGAACTCATGTACACTTGTGGTGGATTCATGTCAATGTATGGCAAAACTAATACAGTATTGTAAAGTAAAATAAAAATTTAAAAATAAATAAATTTTGCAGACAAAAGCAACTGACATAAATTTCACAGGAATACGTGATATAATTGGATGTTCAAATTATTTTCAAGTGAAATATGTGTTATTGATAATTGTATCAGACAATAGGTCTAGACTTGGGTTTTTCTGGAAAAAGCAGAATGCAAAGCAATTGTATGTTGACCAAGGTATAATTCCTCCATATTGGAGTTTTATGCAAAAATTATGCTTGATGTGACATGAATATATATGTGTGTGTGTGTGTGTGTGTGTGTGTGTGTGTGTATGTGCATAAAAATATTCCCTTTCTTTGGTGAATGGTATGCATTAATAAATGAAAGGAGGTGATAATCTGATGAACCAGGCCTTCAAACATGCATATAACTTTACCATGAATATAGTGTCTCCTTCATAGGAAAAAAAAATAGTAAAGTCATACTTTGGCCTTTGTACAATTAAGGAGAAAATATTGTAGTAGAAAACATGAATATTGTTCAGTTGTCTATACATTATTTTAAAGACTCTTAGCTGATTTACAAAATATACGAAAGGTATATAACACAAAGAAGGTGTGACTGCCTAATATATATAATTTCTAGTGTACAATCATTTATTCTAAAGTGAAGTATTATTATTTTTCTATCAATTTAAAAGTGATTGTCATGAAATGTTTCATGTTTCTATTCTAATTTAATTTCCTCAGTGACTAAGGCACTAAATCCTTATAGAAATTCAGTAAACATCACCTGAATATTTAGCACCATATAATAGCATCAACTACATTTTTGCTAGATTTTTACCACCTGTCTTCTCCACACAGTCTTAAAGCTTTCAAGATTAAAATGTACTGCCTACTACAGATAACAAAAATAAATAAACAAATCAATAATGTGATTTTCACACAACTCCTAAAATGTAAATATCTTATAGAATAAATATATGTTTCCTTTTATTTTACTTTAAAATAAGAAATGGCTTGACCTTCAGTTCAAAATAGAGGTTTATATGGAAACCCCAATCTATCTTTGACATGATAGTAGTAGCTAATATCAAATCTTCTGAGACTCGTACCTAATAAGTGATGTGCTTAGAATAAAGGAGTAGTAATTGCCTGAGGAGATGGAAATGGTAGAGAACAGTGTAATATACTGTGTATCATATCAGAAGATTTATATTATACAAACAGTCTCTAAGACCTTCAGTCAAATTCTATTTAATTCAAGCAAATTTTGCACAACCACATGACTTTGTATAGAAGAAGATTGTGATCATTTTTAGTCAGATATGACAAGCAAATATCTAGTGGTTTCTCAACAAGCAATATGAAAGTATCCACTTGCCTGATTTGCAGAGTCGAAAGTATCTTGCCTTAGAACTACTTTAGCCTCTAAATATATTTTGCCAAGGTACATACTATTGTAGAAAGATGTGGATATCCTTGCTTCTTGCCACCCACAGGATGAAAACCAGACTGAATTTTACTCTACATCAAAATATGTCAGGAATCTATTATCTTAGCACATTAGCTTTGCTTACTTGGCCAATTCCTCAAGAAAATTATCTGGGTCAGGGTCAGTTATATTCCATCTGACAAACCACAGATTAATACTTCTGTTCCTCTTTCTTAAGTGAAGGTAAGTTCATTGATTCATATGTGTGTACCTGTTATTTGCACAATTGTTTCCGACTCTTTGTGACCCCATGGGCTACAGCACACCAAGCTCCTTTATCCATGGGATATTTCCAGACAAGAATACTGGAGTGGATAGTCATTCTCTTCTCCAGGAGCTCTTCCTGACCCATGGACTGAACCTGGGTCTCCTGCCTTGCAGGCAGATTCTTTACTATCTTAGTTACCAAGGGATCTTTCCCTGATTCATACCCTTTATCAAAGGGTTCTTCTTATGACAAGTCATTGTTCAGGGTCCCTGGTTATTCCTGAGGAATATCAAGATGCATTTGGATATTGAAGAATATTGTTCAAGGTCTCAATGCTTTGCCTCCAAGAAGTATTTAGTTTTTAGATGAACTTTTATCATATCTCCAGCTTAATTAATTTTGTATCCTATATATCAATTGTTTCTCCCAGAGTGGGGGCACATTTACTGTCCTAAGAACTAACCACTCTTTAGGTATCTTTTCTTTTCTATGACAATTATTGCATAACCCCTGGACCACTATCATAATTAAAAATTAGCATATGTCTTGAGAGAATATTTCTGCTTCTGTCGTGAAAGAACATTTCTGTCTGTCTTGGCCAAACACTCAAATTTTTAATGAACGATAGAGGGAGCTGAAATAAAAAAATCTGCATTTTATATTATAAAGACCTGACAACCTTACACAATATCAGGGAAAATGTCCATTCCCAAACAACATTTTCAACTAAAAACTCATTGAAATAAAAGACTATTAGGCTAGTGTGTGAGTGTGGTGGCTATTCGTATATGGTTAAGGAATTATTTATTTATTTATAGTGCGGTCAAGTGATAATCTGGTGGAAAAATATTTTCAAGAAGAAAAATTTTCTTCTGTGTATGTGTTTGCTTATTTTGTATTACACCAACTTATGGGCTTCCCTGATGGCTCAGTGGTAAAGAATCCACCTGCCAATGTAGGAGACATGGGTTTAATCTCTGGTTGGGAAGATTCCCTGGAGAAGGAGATGAAAACCCATTCAAGTATTCTTTTTGGGAAATCTCATGAACAGAAGAACCTGGCAGACTACAACCCATCGTATCACAAAAGTATCAGACATGACTTCGGATCTGAACAACAACAACAATACTTCATAATATACTCCTAGTTAAAGGATCTGACCCAGCATACCCTGTGAAAACCCAAAATTTGGGCTTAAATTGTGAAATTACTGATTTGATTTCATTGAAATATGTGTTTTTTAACCTTAATCAGTGACAATGCAGCTATTCTCCAGTAATTATTCTCTTAAGTAATGGTTATTGAAATTGAAACAATCTCTTTTGAAAGTATTGAATTGAAAATGCTTCCATTCCACAAGAGTAAGGGAAGTGTATGATATGCTATATATTTTAACTCCTATGTGCCTAGCATAATGTAAAACGTTATGCTAGGCATATCTCACGCTATTTTGCTTTACTTTTTCCAGTTCCTTTTCCAGGGGGTCTTCCTGACTCAGAGATAGAATCCCTGCATTGTAGGCTGATTATTTGCCTTCTGAGACACCAGGGAAGGCTTTGTTCAAAAATAGCAATTATTTTTAATAATAACCTGATATGCCTGCTGAGTCCTGAGGTGACACTACTTTGAAGTAAAATAAGTTTTTACAGACAATACAACTTTGAAAAATAGTTTNCTCAGAGATAGAATCCCTGCATTGTAGGCTGATTATTTGCCTTCTGAGACACCAGGGAAGGCTTTGTTCAAAAATAGCAATTATTTTTAATAATAACCTGATATGCCTGCTGAGTCCTGAGGTGACACTACTTTGAAGTAAAATAAGTTTTTACAGACAATACAACTTTGAAAAATAGTTTTTACATCTCTATTGATAAGAATAGTTGTTCATCCTTTTCCTATGATTCCATTTTATTTCACCTCATATTCAAGTTGAAGTAGTTTACAGTTAATTCCATACAATCTAGGGGAAGAGATTTAACTAATTTTAAGATGAAAAGTTGTTAAGCCTTAACAAGATTTTTTGAAGTATAGATTGGATTTAAACTCCCCCCAGATCAAGCTGTGTTTGATGGCTTAGTTAACATGTAGTCTTATTTGATGAAAGTAAAAAGGAATCAACCTTGGATTTAGACTCCTGAAATGGGTGGGAAGAAACAGGTTCAGTGGCTTTCCCTCCCCTAAATCCTAGAGACTGACAACCCATTGAAAAGAGTTCCTTGGTTTTAAATTCTAGGCTTCTTTGCAGAGTTGAGTAGTAAAGCATGTGTTCTTAAACAAACAGATGATTATCAAATCAATTAAACTGGCCTATGATAAACACTTGTCATTTTGTCTTTATAGTGTTTTTTAATTTCTCCTGGCAACAGAACCTCTCAAATTTCCATGATTCATCAGTATTTAGCTACAATGTGCCACCAGTTTGCAAAAAGCTTCAAATGTTATTTGAGCAAGGAAAATAATTCCTCTTAGTCTCACCAGACATATCAGAAAAAATGTCTTAAGTAGCAGGAAATAATACATTCTGTTAAACACATGAGTGACTATTTCACTGAGTGAATCATTTAATTTAGTCTTAAAGATATTACATTTATATGAAATAGTCTGCAGTTCAGTATTTCACAGAAATCAGTATTAATTTTCAATAAGCAAAAATAGACTATATATGATTCCCCCATTACTATTAGTAAAATGATATTTTCCTTAATCACAGTTGTCTGATTATTGGCTTCCAAAACTCTAACGTCTCTGGATTCTGATTATGTAAAAAGTTTTGCAATGGTAACTTGATTACATAACAGTGATAGAACATGAATTAAGACTTGATGGAGATGCATGAGGACATAAGGCAACAAGCAAAATCACATAGCATATTCCTACTCTCATTGGAAAGCACGCACAGCACTATTTAAAATATTCTTTTTTGTGTGTGTGTGAGTGTGACTCAGTAGCATTTATTTCTAAGATTTGGAATAAGATGGAACTTAAATAGTCCACAGGAGTAGATCAATAATACAAATTCAATTATATAACTTTCTGAACAACTGTTATGTTCCTAGAAATATAAGTAAATTTTTAAAATTTTTATTTATTTTTTAAATTTATTATTATTGTTTTTTTTACTTTACAAAATTGTATTGATTTTGCCACACATCAACATGAATCCGCCACGGGTGTACCCATGTTCCCAATCCCGAACCTCCCTCCCATCTCCACCTCCCCACAAACACCATCCCTCTGGGTCATCCCAGTGCACCAGCCCCAAGCATCCTGTATCCTGTGTTGAACCTAGACTGGCGATTCGTTTCTTATGATATTATACATGTTTCAGTGCCATTCTCCCAAACCCTCCTACCCTCTCCCTCTCCCACAAGTCCAAA